>SNQJ01S0053568.1:19760-32550 GCA_010110895.2 Picea sitchensis | reverse complement strand
ATCTCTAAGTTTTACTAACATGATGCTTCTGCATAATATCTAAGTTGTACTAGCATGATGTAGACCAATGCCTCTCCATCATCTCTAAGTTGTACTAGAATTATGCTACTGCATCATATCTAATTTGTACTAGCATGATGTGAGTCAGGGAACTGCATCATCTCTAAGTTGTACTAGCATGATGTGACTCCAGACATTTGTATCATATCTAACTTGTACTAGCATGATGCAAAAACATCATATCTAATATGTACTAGCATGATACAGATCAACACTCCCTCTTAACCAAGGGAGCAATCTCCACAAATCCCAACTTGTCCCTGAAGTATACAAGCTTCCCTTTGGACAAGGGATTCGTCAGAATATCTTCTATCTGCTCATCGTTGGAGATATACTTGAGTTTTACTTATCCCTTATGGACTTGATCATGAATGTAATAATATTTGATCTCAATGTGCTTCAAACTTCCATGAAACATAAGGTTTTCTGAAAAATTCACACAACTTTGATTATCACAGTATATTACAGTCAAATCTAGCGCTTCATCAAACATTCCAAAAACCATCTTACAAGTCCATACTGCTTTTGTACATGCATCACAAGATACAATATACTCTGCCTCTGCATTACTAAGTGTGACCGACTTCTCCTTCCTGCCAATCCAGGATATCCTAGAAGAGCCCAAACTGAAGCATATTCCTGAAGTTCTCTTTCTGTCATATGCACTCCCTACCCAATTATAATCTGTATATCCTTGTAGTTGTACATAATTGTTTGAGAGATATCTCAAACCATAGTTTAGTGTGCCACACAAATATCTCAATATGTACTTTGCAACAATCTAATGATCGTGTCTTGGTTCCACTTAGAATTGGCTCAACGTGTTCATAGCAAAGCAAATGTTTCACCTAGTATTAACCAAATACATCAATGAGCCAATCAACTATTGGTATATAGATGGATCTATCGGATCAGAATCAAAGTCTCTAAACCTATTCAAATTTATTACCATGGGAGTAGGCATGGATTTGTAATCCATCATCCCAAACTTCTGAAGGATCATGATAGCATACTTCCCTTGACCAAGGAATATCTCACTTGGCTCTTGTCATACTTCTAATCCCAAATAGTAATGAATTAAGTCAAGATACATTATCTCGAACTCTGGGGCCAACTCCCTCTGTCACTGTAGAAAACCCTGGTTTTCTATTTTGTCTCACTAGATACTCCCTCTTTCTAGGAGAACCCTCTTTCCATGAGCCTTCTTCTCACAAATTTCTTGCAATTTTCAGAGAATAACTAGTCGATATTTGACTAGGTCAAATGATACATAGTCAAATATTTAATACGCTATCAAACAAAAAATCTCAAGGATATAGATCCTTTGTCTTGTTTTAGCTCCAAATAGAAATGTAGCTTCCAGCCAAAATACCAATAAACATGATACATGAAGTCAAACTAATCACTAGGTATTAGGTGTATATCAATTAATGGGAAAATTTTTATTTTACCACGAATCGACTTATACCAAGTTGAACATATGATAGTCGATTTCCAATTGATGGAAATACACATCTGATAAAGGCCAATATAGTGAAATTCAGGTCTATTGTTCCAAATCTCACCAATCTGTCCTTGATATACAATGACAACAAATTTTCCAACTAGTCGATATCATTATCACCAAGCCTTTGCGCATCATCCCACGAGTTTCTTTTCTGTAGCCTCAACTTATTTAGCAGTTTCTACAAAATGGGCAGTATGGACCTCTTGCACCATCCCTTGGGACCATTGTTTCATGCATGTGACACTGTCCCCACATATGCATATCGAAGAAGTTACTCAAATAAAATAGTCTTTCAAATAGATTTACATTTGCCTCATTTGCAAGCATACAATCACACTCTATTTCTCTGAATTGATGGACTAAAGTCAACACCGAGTCCAGAAGATTGATTAATATTTCAAACGTGTAAGCTATGGAAGCAATCATCTTCCTTCTTCGCCCATCATGGGAAAGACTCGTGATGGCTCTCATTGCTTTCTCTTGAACAAGAGGAGAATCTGAGAGCAACAAATCTGAGAGCCTTTGCAGGAGTCCATAGATGGAAGAAATTTTGATATTGTTGGCCATGGTACTTGTCGACAGATTCCAAAGCATACTTGAAGCACTAGACTATGTAGCAAATGATTCATGGAAGAGAAACAATGCAACTTTATCCATTGATCTGTGCTCCTTCAATATTCTCTCTCTGTTAACCGGGCTGAACGATAGAATCTCCAGGACCTTAACTCATTTTCCTTGGGCATGGAAAGCATATAAATCACCTCTATGGCCTTCTCGAGCACAGTGGTCGATCTAGATTTAAGTAAGTTGATCACCCTCGATATTGCACCTTCATATGCAACAATATCTAGTAGATACTGTGAGAATCCAAACATTAACAGATCCATGCCTCTTATCTGTTGTATTTTTGATACTGAGTCCAACATTGATACAACGAATATGATAGCCATCGGGAAATTTGAATACTCAATCCTTTTGCAAACCTGGATCCACTGTACCACCAACGATTTATGATCATAATTATCAATGCTCTCGATCAGATTCCGTAAGCACTTTGATAATCCTATAGTGTGTTAAATTTTTATATGAGATATAAATCTTCACACAAGACTCAATCTATCTCTCTCATTTTCCTAGGCCCTCCCATGAGAGAGTCAAATCCAGTTCCTCTCTGATACCATGTTGATTTTTCATATGAGATGATATTGTATATGAATATTTTATTGAAATGATGAGTGTTCCATATATATAGAACGTATGGTGACCATCCATTAAAGGATGCATCCCTTGAATAATAAATAACTACTTATTTATTATATATATTTATACTTTGTATTATAAATATCATGTCATATATATATTTAAAAGAATGTCTTCCCGATGTTGTCCAAACATCAACCGTCTTGACTTGGGAAGCATGTCAAAAAATGAACATTCAAATTCCAAGTTATTGTCTTCTCCGTATGAATGATGAGGAAACAATGATACACCTATTTATTCGATGTCCCTTTATACAAGGGATTTGGAGGCATATCAGTAGCTGGATCAATAAAAGAGATCCATGGGATAAAAGTGAACTTGCACTTTTCCTCAAACACTGGTTCGAAAAAGAAAATCTAAAGTCATTTAGAGCCTTACCCTTTTTAGTATTATGGGGGGTTTGGTTAAGTCGCGACAATCATCTCTTTGCCAGAAAGGAAGTGCGTACTTTCCAAGCCTAAGTGGTGGCACTATTCAATCTATTAAAGGAAGATAAGGTCCCCTAGTTACCATGACAAGTAAGGAAGCTTCTAATTGATAAGGAGTTCAATTGGAGATTTTTTGATGGGGCATGTCACAAAACATACCATATGTGTGGCCTAGGGCTAGTGTTATATATCTCAGAAATTTGAAACTCATTATTTTTCTATAAAAACGTGGGTGTCAGGAAAAAAATAAAATTATTCCATTGATATGGATGTTATATATCAGATCAATCTCCAACTATGTCTTTGAATCAGTCTCATCTTGAGAGAGCGATGGAAAGAGTACCCACTTAATTGAGGTCAGTAAACAAACAACATGGGAAAATTATTGGCGTTCAAACTTTTGTTAAGAAAAGCATATGACTCAAGTATGAAAACCATATGACTTATTAATAGCAGTCAACTCAATGAATGGAAACAAATTGGAGTTAAAAGACGAGGTGGCCAATCTAAACGAAGTATATCTCATGAAATATTGGGAAGGTTAGTCACAAGAGCATCCACATGACTTTTGGTCTTAGAAGGTTTTTCAATGAAGTAATTTTAATTATGGATAGCTCTAGATTTTGTAACTTTTGCAATTTGCGAAGTATGGTTAGGGAAACTAGGCGCAAATAGTCACTACATTTTTTTCCAGCAGAAAATTTCCCAATATATTAAAATATATAGTGTTTTCAATTACAAGTACATCGACTAGATAATCAGTCAATACTAAATAAAAATTCCAACCCCCACCCAAAAAGGTGTACCTTCTAAGAAGAGAGATATGCATACATCTATACAAAATCAAGCAATCCAAGTCCATAGTAAAGTTCTTCCACATCAAAACAGGATATCATCTTAACAAGTACAACAACATAGTTTTTCGCAAGTGATGAAAATGCAAAGACTTTTAAGAGCCAAAAAACCTATCTCCAAAATGGAAGAGAAAAAATCAATAATAGAGGTGGAAGTGGTTAGAAGAACCCAGATGTACTTCGATCCATTTGTTGTATGTAACCCTCCCTTATGGTGCATATAGAGATTTTTTGGAGAGAGCATCCGCTTCCACATTCTGATCTCTTAATAAATGTTCAAATCTTATGGTATTGAAGGATTTGATTAGTTCCCTAATCTTATCCTTCCATCCCAAAAGAGAAGTAGCATTTAAGTTTCCCTTGTATTTTAGCCACTCAATTACAACTTTTGAATCACCAAAAACTTGTAGCCGATCTAGTCCCAGGCAGATTGCCAAGGTTAAAGTCACCCAAGCACTCAAACGTTCATCCCTTGAACTGTACCATGACCACAATTAAAAATCCACTTGTAGCTAGTGTCCTTATTGATTTGTATAACACCTCCTGCCCCACTCAGGATCTCATTTTCTTGGGCTACCCCATCAAATCACCCCACATTGGGAAAAGTAAATACGAGAGTCTTTAAGATCCGAGGACCTTCTCCATTATGAGACCCCCTGATATCAAAGGTTTTTATCATCCCCAAAGTTTTTTGAACCACCATCTGAAAAAAAAAGGATTACAATTTTCAAAGATTTTTTTTGTTTCTTTCCAGCCAAATGCACCATCATACCAAGGAGGGAAAGGTTTTGTATGTCCACTCTTTCCTTGTACAATTATCAAAACAATTTGATAAAGTGTCACCTTCTCAAGATGTGTTAGTATGGAGAGTAAAATAAAACTTTTTCCACACCTATAGAGTAAAGGAACAACTGACAAAAAGGTGCATAACAAACTCCAAGGCCCGAGAGCATAGCAAACAAAGACTTGGTCCTTCCCAACCTTTTTGGTTAAGGTTATCCCAAGTGACGATTTTTTCCTCCACAACAAGCCAAGTGAACAGTCTAATCTTTAAAGTAATATCCCAAGACCATAATTGCCTCCTCCAACCAACTACCTACAGCTGCCAAATTTTTTTTTGTAAATAATTATAAACATTGCTAACAGATAGTAATCTCGAGTTATCACCACCAGTCCAGATTAGAAAGTGTTCTCTTTGCTGGAAATGAACCCCCCCAACCGACTAGAACCGTACAAAAGGAGTTCCATTCAATTTCTAGAGCCCCTGAAAGACCCAAATCCAAGCTGCTTTTCCACTGTGTGACAAAACATCCCTGCAAATTGTGTGCCCTGGCTTGGTAGAGATACCCGATATTCTTATCTTTTAGAGCTAATAAGAGATCCTCTGAAAGTAAAGAAGGATTTCCAATGCCCATAATTTTTTCTTGGCCTATTAAAACAGAGTGACCATTACCAGGATACCAACTTCCCAGTGAGTGATAAGAGGAAGAGACTTTAAGAAGTTTTTCCATGTTTGTGAAGCCATAGGTTGAGATGTCAAAGCCAATCTAATCCAGGTTGAGATAGAAATATAGGGAAGATATTTGTCCTTAATTACCCTATGCTAGAGCCATTCCATTGTCAATACATGCCACAAAGAGTTTGCAGCCAACGCATGATTAAAATTGAAAATGTTTCTAAGCCCCCATCCCCCGAAAGATTTCGTTTTTGCGATCACCTCCCATCTACAAAGATGGAAGTGATGAGCCAAGCCACCTCTCGACCAGAGAAAGTCATAAATCATATGACGAATTTTATTAAGCACTAAGTTAGGGACCGCCGCAAGAGCCATCCAGTGAACCAACTGTGATTCCAACGCCGATTTTATCAAAATATAGCGACCGCCAAGAGATAACCACCACCTATTGCACCAATGCCCAATTCTATATTCAAACTTTGTAAGAAGCCATCTCCAGTCATCAAATTTTATTTTTTCTTCTTTTAAAAAGTATCCCAAGTATCTAAAGCCTTCCTCAAAATCAACAAAATTAAAAGAGAAAACTTCTTTAAACTTGTCCAGTAACTCCCCTTGAATACCCAAATGATGAAAAGTAGATTTAGACAGATTTACTTTCAAGCCCAAAGCACCACAAAACATTTTCAGAAGAGAGTTTATTCCATCCACTCCTCCAAAGAGGCCTTTGACATGATTAATATTTCATCCACAAAAAACTGATGGAGAATTTTTACAATCCTGGATACCTTCACCCTCGACAAGCTTCCTTCATTCTGAGCTTTTTTCAAAAATAGACTGAAACTTTCCATAACAAGGATGAACAATAATGGCGACAAGGGGAAACCTTGCCTAAGACCACGATCACTACGAAAGAAAGAATATGCCTCCCCGTTTATAAGAACAACAAAAGAAGAACTAACAACACAACTCATGATGCAGTTTATTGAGGACAAACTGAACCCCGTTTTAATTAGAATCAATCTTAGAAAGTCCTAGTTTACACAATCATAATATTTCTTTAAGTCTGGCTTTAATATAAGTGCCTGAAGCTTTTTTAGTTTAATATTGTGGAGGAATTTTTGTGCCGTCCCAATAGCGTCCAAACTCTACTTTCCTTTTAAGAAGTCGAGTTGCTCACTTGACAGTGACCTTGATAGAATAGGATTTAATCTATTTGTTATCACCTTTGCAATCAATTTATAACATAAACTGCATAACACAATGGGTCTGTAGTCACCAAAGGTCGAAGAATTATTTTCCTTTGGAATCAGTGCCAGAAAAGTAGAGTTTAAGGAGCTATGGACCTTTCCTCTAATCCTTGAGTCCTACACAAGTTCAAGAAAATCATCACCAAGTAAATCAAAGAACTGAGTAAAAAAATTTATCGTCTAGCCATCAGGGTTTGGACTCTTGTCTTTGGCAAAGTGTATACGAACCTCCCAAATCTCTGACTTAGTACATCGTTGATCAAGGAGAAGAGTATCCTCCTCTTCTACAAAACAAGGAAAGAGACTAATTGTGTAAGCTTGGTCCACCGGGGAGGGAGGTTCTCCACTTTCAAGCAAACACTTAAAGTGTCTGATAGATTCATTCTTTAGAGCTTCTTTCCCCCTATGTGAATGACCATCATCGTTCAGAATCTCCCAAATATGTTTTTTGTTTCTTAGGGCACGAGCCAAATTATGAAAATACCTTGTATTATGATCACCGCTTTTCAACCAGGTTGCTTTGCACCTTTGACTCCAAAGTTATTCGTCAAGTAGAAGTAAAGAGTTATGTTCCACTTCCAAGTTTTTAATAAGACAGTAAGAAATCATGTTCCTCCCGTCCCTTGGGAATGAATGGAGAGTGGCACTCAGTTCCTCCTCTAGCTTCTCTAGTCTAAGGAGATTTTCACTTCTCTCACGTCGAGCCCAAGATTTAGTCTGATTTTTTATCTCTTTTAGCCTCCACACAAATTAAGTTGAATGTCTGATTCCATTAAAAACCGTGAGTTTTTAGATTCCATTAAAAACCTTGACAGTGGTTTCGCAGGTGGCCAGTTCTACGACAAAAAGTACACCTAAAAGGTAAACTCAGGTAATCCAGCTTTTGGATGATAGTGTGACCACACCACTGTATGTCGATGGACTCTAAGAGGCCTGAGTGTATGTCCACTGCAACCAGAATCTTTCCTAGCCTTCTTTCAGGAGCCTTCAACCCTGTTCATCCACCTTTATGAATCGGCCTAGTGCATTACCAATTGCAAACCAAGCTTTAGTGCATTACCAATTGCAAACCAAGCTTTCTCATTCCATAGGTTTAAGGGTAAGCCAGGAAGCAAGACATAAAAATGGATGTGTTGGAAGTAATCTTTTACAAGATCAAAACTAAATCTCCAATACTTACGCATTAGGCTCCCCTCATAAAAAATCCAGAGTGTTTCTGGGATTTCAGCAAAGTCCTCTAGTGAAGAGAACTTAAATCCAAACCAACCTCTCGAGAGTAGCAAAACCTTCGGTTCATAACCCAACAACAGAACCCAAAAACGTTGAATCCACTCCAAAATAGGCGTATAGCACCGGGAGCAATAAAACAAGCAGCCCACCAAAGCGCTAAGTGACGGGCTAGCCGTCTCCTCTAACCCAAGTCGGCCCCCAAACCATCTTACGTCGCGAGCTATTGGGAATCCAGGTTCTCGCACCAGTCTTCCTCCGAGGAGGAGACTTCACATTCGACAAAGGTTTATAACAACAAACTTCGTAGGAGAGGAAGCTAAGTGCACTCTCGTCCTAGTCAGCGACAACGGCTTCCATCATGGAAGCTCCCATACAATCTAGAAAAGTGAACAAGCTCATGGTTACTTTTTTTATTAGTAGGGGAAATGTGGCATGCGTTATATTTTTATTCTAAAAAACTATATTTTTGAAGTGGAAAAAATATTTAATTTTTTTTTAAAGAATTTGAAACCAAATCAATTTCTTTCGATATTTTATTTATTTCTTCAATTAACTTTAGTTTGACATTTTAAAAACCATACCATGTACAACGAAGGAATAAAAATGTGAGTATTTATTTATTTCCCAACTTTATGAAAACACTTTACACTTTTATTGGCAGCCAAAACATTACATCAACGCTACCATTTCATAGCACCCGGGGTATTTATATCAAATACAAGACCTTACAAAAGCTCAATATTCACTACGATCCTTATAAACACGGCCGCCATATCTTTTTTTCATTTTTTTTTTCTTTTCAATTAACCGGCGATTTCAATGGCTCTAACCTCAGGTTTAGTCTGAGGTTGCTTCGGAACCGTGACAGTGAGGACTCCATTTTCCATTGTGGCCTTTACCTCCTCCATCTTAGCATTTTCCGGCAGCCGGTAACGCCGGAGAAATTTTCCATGAGATCGTTCAATACGATGCCACTTTTCGTTCTTTTGCTCTTCTTCTTTCTTACGTTCACCACTAATCTGTAAAACTCGGCCGTCTTCCACCTCTATCTTTACTTCCTCTTTCTTCAGACCTGCCATGAACAAAAGGTGAATCTAATTTAGCGGCCAATCCAGCTAATCATTTACGAAAGGAACAAAAGCCCTCTAATAGACATGATGAATACCTGGAAGATCAGCCTTGAAAATGTGCGCGTCAGAAGTTTCCTTCCAGTCGAGCTGAGTGTTGGCTACGGCTGCAGCATCCTCCCTTGCAAAGTGGTCTATATCCCTCAAAAATGGACAATTCCGAGCTTCAAAAGGGTTCCATAGATCCAGTGAGAATGGATCGAAAATGCTGGATCGGCCAGACAAGACAGGACAGAGAGACATGGTTGTAATGAAAATCGAATCTACGGCAAATACGAATGCAAGATCTTTGGAATATTTTTAGAGTTCTTGTTGCTGTGTGTGGCGGGATAAGAGAGCATTTATAACAGCAGCGGGAGATGGGTAGAATGTTCAAGAATGAAGGCGCTTCTGTACTCTACGAGAGTGGAACACGCCGGATTGTTCTAGGGGTTTCCATTGGATGGTTCCAGACTCGTTCCTCGTAGTTTTATTTTTTAATAATTCATAGAAATAAATGGATATTAACGTTTTTAAACTGGCCAAATATATTGAAAATAATACTTAAAAAAACTGGCGATAGAATTATTTAATTTCATTTTAAAAAACGGACATACACGTGTCCGTCGTATCGGTTCAATAGCACTTACTAGAATGCTTGAGAAGAACCTTCATTCTCGAGCATTCTACCATCTCCCGCAACTGCTATAAATGTTCCTCATCTTCCGCACCTCTATGCATTGCAATTTGCAGCAATAACAACAAGAACTCCTCGTCTTGAAAAGATCGAGCATTCGCATTTGTCTTCATAGTCGTCGATATTCATTGTAAGCATGTCTCTCGTTCCTCGCTTATTCGGCAGCCGATCTAGCGTTTTCGATCCATTCTCACTGGATCTATGGGACCCTTTTGAATCTGCGAATTCTCCATTTTTGGGGGATATAGGGCACTCTGCAAGGAATGATGCAACAGCCATAGCCAACACTCGGCTCGACTGGAAGGAAACTTCTGACGCTCACATCTTCAAGGCTGATCTTCCAGGTATTCATCCTGTCCATTAGAGGGTTTCTGTTCCTTTCGTTAATGATTTCTTTGGATTTAGAGGGTTTCTGTTCCTTTCGTTTATTATTTTCTGTATTTTTGGTTATTTAGCGCCCGCGATTTACCTTATGTTCTTGGCAGGTTTGAGGAAAGAGGAGGTAAAGATCGAGGTGGAAGATGACCGAGTCCTAAAGATCAGCGGTGAACGCAAGAAAGAAGAAGAGCAAAAGAACGACAAGTGGCACCGAATCGAGCGGTCTCACGGGAAATTTCTTCGGCGTTTCCGGCTACCGGAAAATGCSAARGTGGAGGAGGTGAAGGCTACMATGGAAAACGGAGTGCTAACTGTYACGGTCCCTAAGCAGCCTCARCCTCAGCCTAAGCMTGAKGTTAGAGCCATTGAAATCTCCGGTTAATTRAAGGGAAAGATATTCTATAAGGTCYACCTTTTTYGGGTTTTAAAKGGTTTGGTTTTTAAAATCATAGTAGTATTGCTGTAAATCCCTGTCGCAATGAAATGGTAGTTCCTATGTAAGGGTTTGTGGCTATTACTGTATCTCCATAAAGCAGAAGTAATTAAATAGATGGGCATTTTAGCCCTATGATTGTCATTGGCTGTCTTGCTTTTGCTTTTGCTTTTCTGTCATCATTAGTGTGAAAGTTATCTGGTTTTCTCTGGATTCCTGCAATCTATTTCAAGTGGCCAGTAGTTATGTGTGGTTCTTCTTTTTTAAGTAGATACTGGGTCCCTCTATGTGAGAGGGAAGGTGTTAACCTCGACAAATACTAAGGTGTTTTGCTTAATATTTAACATCTTAAAAATCAAGTTGTTTTACCAATTTTTTGTTATATTTATTAGAAAATCAGGTTGTTTTACCTCATTTGTTTTCCGACAGTTTATAACAACATAAATTGACCATGATACATATTTATTAATTAAAAGTAGACACCAATTCAATCACATGAAAAATATTTTTTTCCTTTAAAACTCTTTAAGAATTTATTCTTTTCCTTATTCTTAATTTTTTCCTTATTCTTAAACTCTTTAAAAAGTTTTGCTAAACCCTTTAAGAAAGGGAGATTCTTTTGTAATGTTCCTAATCTGAAAAAGACTATTTAAGAATTTTTGCTAAACCCTTTAAGAAAGGGAGATTATTTTGTAAAGTTCCTAATCTAAAAAAGACTATCTAAAAAAGACTATTTAAGAATACTTTTCTTAAGAATTTTTGCTAAACCCTTTAAGAAAGGGAGATTCTTTTGTAAAGTTCCTAATCTTTGCTAAACCCTTTAAGAAAGGGAGATTCTTTTGTTAAGTTCCTAATCTGAAAAAGACTATTTAAGATTTTATTTTGTTTTTGCTAAACCCTTTAAGAAAGGGAGATTATTTGGTAAAATTCCTAATCTAAAAAAGACTTTAGAATATTTTCTAAATCCTTTAAGAAAGGGACATTATTTTGTAAAGTTCCTAATTTAAAAAAGACTATTTAAGATTATTTTGCTAAATCCTTCAAGGAAGGGATATTATTTTGCTAAATCCTTTTTAATTATTTTGCTAAATCCTTTTTAAAGGGAGATTATTTTGTAAAGTTCCTAATAATTATGAAAGAATATTTGAATATGGTGTTGCGAAGTAAATTAAAAATAAGAAAAAATTTCTAATTTTTTTTTGAATATGGTGTTGGGAAGGAAATTAAAAATAAGAAAAAGGTCCAATTTTTTTTTGAATATGGTGTTGGGAAGGAAATTAAAAATAAGAAAAAAAGTTCCAATTTTTTTTTGATATGGTGTTGGGAAGGAAATTAAAAATAAGAAAAAAGTTTCAAATATTTTTTTGAATGTGGTGTTGCGAAGGAAATTAAAAATAAGAAAATGATGTTAAAATTGGGATAATGATGTTAAATAAGAAAATAGTTCTAAAAAGTGGGATAATAATGTTATGAAAGAATTTTTGAATATGGTGTTGTTAAGCAAATTGAAAATATGATGTTGCGAAGAAAATTAAAAATAAGAAAAAGGTTCCAAAACATGGGATAACTTTTCCGATTCTTCTACTTGATCTTCCCATTGGTGTCTTTCCTTCTCTATGCACAAACCCTGATTGTAGCTTCGGGTAGTCACGCTGGTAATGGGGTTCTCTGCACCCCCAACAGGTAACACGAGATTGAACCTATGTATTGTTAGGTGACTGTCTCTGAAATGAGTTTCTTCCCCTGGAACCTTTGCCCCTACTCGTTATTCCCTGAGATGGTCGTGGACCTGTCTGCGTCGTTGGCGATGAACGAGACGCTGCACTCGTTGTCATTGAAATCCCTGCAGCTACTGTCCTTGGCGCGACTCTGTTACCATATGGCGGTGGCCTTGAGCCCCCTCCCCTAAGAAATGTTCTCGGGGCCTTTCCTATGAATCCCGAGCGATGCGGAAATGTCGGTCTTGTACCCCCGGTTAAGTTCATGTGTTCTTTCGCATAACGCGCATTTTCCACCGCTTTCGCTACTGAAGACAGTTTCCACATCCGCACCATAGCTCTTATCCTAGGGTTCAATCCATAGACAAAGTGCTCTGCCTGTCGTTGGTCATTGTCCATATACGAAACATATTTGA
>SNQJ01S0053567.1:80837-95351 GCA_010110895.2 Picea sitchensis | reverse complement strand
TGTACAGGTTTGGTGCATGGTTGATGCACTTGTTCATGGTACAGGTTTTGTACAGGTTGGTGCATGGTTGATGCGCTTGTTTATGGTACATGTTGAGGTATAGGTTGGTGCATGGTTGATGCACTTGTTTATGGTATAGGTTGATTACAGGTTGATTGGTACAAGTTTACAATAGTATATCTCATAGTGATAGTGTGACAGTGGTTCCATCATTTTACTTATACATCAAGGCGGTTGGATAGGGCAAGGACAGGTGGTTGTAGCCACCTTCCGGTTGTAGCTGGAGAACATAAGGGGTTGTAGCCAGAGAATTGGAGAGTTGGAGATTCCCTGAGGTTGTATCCTGAGAAACTAGGGGGTTGGAGCCTCCTTCCAATTGTAGCTAGAAAACAAAGGAAGTTGGTGCTTCCAATGAATGTAATTCTTCAATACATATAAGAAAAATCATTCCTTGGTTTTCTCCCTCTTTGGGTTTCCACGTAAAACACTGGTGTACTGTGTATGTGTATGATTGTTCATTTTTTTATTGCTTATTTACTCTGCAGTTATTAGATGATAATGCTACATTGATATAACACTTGGATTATATGCTTAAAAAGGAATAAATTGCTCTATTAATGATTCACGCCCCGTCTCAGTAATCCAACAATTGGTATCAGAGTCGGTTCCTTCAGTAAACAATTTAACCACTGGAAGGAGATCATGGATTATTCTGAGAATGGAGTACCAATGTTTAATGGTCATGTTAGCACTCCATAAATCTATTTGGTTGATGAACAGACGACAAAGGTAATTTTTTCAACCAACTTTGAGACCCGAAACTAGCATTTCGGATCTGGAGAGGGCTCTCTCAGAAATGGCGCGGTCTCCGTGCGGGATATGGATTTACGAATGATGGCTAGATTTAAAACTGGTGATGAAATGCTTCTGGTTATATTGGCGCAGGTAAGTAAAATTGGGGCTATGGGGTCAGTATGAGGAAGAGACAGAACAAATGACTCAGTGACTGGATTCGAGAAGAAAAGGTTAGGCGAGCGACAACCTTTAGTTTTAATCGTAAAGTGTGGTGGGAGAAAAACAGAGGGAGCAAATCAAGAGCACCATTATGGATGAATTCAAAGTTATCTTCAGAGGAAAACGCTTTGTCTAAGTGGCACGAACAAGGGGTGCAGTACAACGAATCCGCAAGTTTGAAAATTCGTTCCAAAATAAACGATATGAGATATGGAATTAAATATAACAGGAAAAAACATACTCAGAGAAAGAAACATAATACATCCAACTATCGCAACTAGAATCTTTACATCAAAACACAGGACCTTTGCATTAGGTTTCAGTCAAAAAACACTCAGACTTCTTACAATAGCATTTGTTTCTTAAAATTGCCAACCAACCCTGGTTACATCGAAAAGATGAAATATATAAACGAAGGCACCGCTTGGGCTGCCCTCTATTCTAACTGCTAACTCTAGACTAGGAAAAACCACGCCACATGTGCCAAAAACTCTTTGCATGGCACCATCCAAAAATAGGCAATAATCATGCATGTATACTAGTAATCGTCTTCAGGTTTCACCATGAGATCGGATTGTCGGTCATGATCCGACGTAGGGAAAAAATGTGTTGTTGTGTCCCTCGATCAGTTATCCTTATGAACAAGTGTCCGCCCAAAATTGACTGTCTGCAATGTTAGTTTCACCTCCCGTTACACGCCTATTTGCTCGGAGCTACACGCAACAAACGACTGTGCGATTCTCGTGACCATTATCAAAATGGTGAGATGTTTTCAGAGGATGCGTATCACTTAAAAACTGTCGTGAAGGACAACACCGCCCGTTAGTCTTTCTTTTCTTGTGCGAGGGAGAGAGCCATGCAGACTTCTTGTTCAGTTGCCCCGTCTTCTCCGGGATACTCTGTGTGTCCTTCTTCTGCTAGCCTTTGCACTTCCCACAGCTGGACAATAACATTCTGAGCCTCCTTAAGCTACCTTTTTAGCCACGTCACGTTCCCTCTGCGACTCTGTGCAGATGATGCCTCCGCGGTCTTTGTCGCTAGTTGTTGTTTTAATTCCTTGTTTTCCTGATAAAGCTCGGCAATAGCCAACTTTGCCTGCTTCATCTACTGAGATGGCGTTTCCTCATTTGTCCCTATGGATTTTGCCTTCCCTGTTCTGATCTCGCATTTCCAGCTTGATTTCCTGACAAACTCTTGTTGAGTGACGTCCCTGAGCAGTCTTTCGGCTGCTAGTCCAACGTGCGGTCCTTTTGGGATTAGAGCCTTCATGACCTGCTCGTTTTTTCTTGGCCTGCCTATTCTCTGAGGCAACTGCTATCCGGAGGCAAACACTCCCGCCGTCTCCCCCTTCTGTATGAATTTCTCTGTCTCGACTGTCTCACGTCTTAAAATGGTCTCTTCTGTAGGTGAAAAAATGGATCCTTCTAAGTTTCTGGGAATGGTTGTCGTAGGCGCGAAAGAAACCCAATCTTTCTGAGGTTTGAACCTCGCAGCTCTTCCGCTACGCGCGCCCTTTCCTATACTATGAGAAAATTCCATGGCGTGACCAAGGGGAAATCTGCGTGCAAATGTTTTGAACAAATGTATCGAGGAACAACTCTGAACCAATTGGATTGGAAAAAGGAAACTGAGACAAGAAACTTAGGCCAGGTTCTACGACTGGAGAAACACGTCGAGCATGTGAGATTTATTGCGAATCGACCCAGAGAGGAGAAACTGATAGACATTAATGAATTTATGGCGACAAGAAGTTTCAAGTTGACCCTCAGGTTGTTCATGGAAAATCCCCACGTGTGGAATGCAGGTGATATGATTTTCTGTGCAGGCATAATACAAACGTTGCAATTCTTCATTCCTTCGACCTTCATAATAAATCGATAATAACTGTGGCACTTGCCGACGTGAGCTTTATTTAACCATCTGACTCCACAGGGGTACATAGAAGCTGGTTTCTTAACGAGATTCGACATTTGGGAAAAGATAAGCACGTACCACGTATACATTTTTCGACTCTGACACCCTTTCCCATTTCCAAGGCCAACAGGCCATTTGATGACTTCAACATCACGGTATTACGTACCTGACTTCACATGTTTGGGCGCATGGAGCACTACGTGACTCGAAATCGACTCTAAAAGGAAAGAAAGGTGGTGACGCTAACAACTGGCTCTAATGGGGATGCTATCCTCCCTGTGAGGTAGCAAAGAATAGTAGACCAGGTGCCTGACCATTGGGCTTTATTTGACGTCTAGATACTAAGTAACAAAAATGACGGACGAAAAANTACAATGACAAATGACTCAAACAAAATTTATTACATCAGGTGGCGTTTGAGGAACCTGTTGTTTACAGGACCCCAACCAAGACACTCCCCATCCGTCCCTTTCAGGAAATAAGCGTTGTCTCTGCAACACGCGCCGACTCTATATGGTCCTGTCCAAAGGTGATCAAACTTTTTGTGTTTCCCTTTTCCTTCATTTCTCGCATGCCATCTCAGCACCAGATCTCCCACATGAAGATCTTCCTTCTTGGAGTGTTTGTCGAAAGCTTTCTTTAGCCTCTCCTGATGGAGTTAAGATCGAATATACACCTGCTCGCTCGCATGTTGGGTGTGAATCAACTGGTTTATCCTTCTCTGCACATCATCCGATTCAACCTCCTACTCTTGCAACAGTTTTTTGAAGGGCGGTCCTAGCGCAGTAGGGAAAATCGCGTCTACACTGTAAACGTTCTGAAAAGGTGATGTTGATATGGACTTTTTGGTGGTGATCCGATCTGCCCACAACACGTAGATAAGCTTCTTATGCCATGCTCTCTTATTTTCTTGCAAGAGCCATTTGATGATTCTGGTCAGGCTCTTATTCGAGGATTCCGCTAACCCGTTTCCCTGCGGGTAATATGCTGTGGAATGTCCCAAGGTTATATTATAGTACTGACAGAACTTCTCCATCCTTTTAGACTTGAATGCGGCCACATTATGTGTTATGATCCTAACAAGACATCAAAACCTTGACAAAATGTTTGTCTCTAGGAACTGTATGATGACCGTGTCGGTGGCTTGCTTTGTGGGCACCGCCTCAATCCACTTCGTGGAATAATTGGTGGCCATGAGGATCCATTTGTGTTGCGCGACGGACGGCGGGTTTATCTCACCCATGAAATCCAGGCCCCATTGCATGAAAGGCGCCTCGACTGAGATTGGCTTTAACGACAGAAGCTATAGTTTTCTTCTCCCGTCGAAAATTTGGCATTCGTGGCAGCTGGACACCTCTTTATATACGTCAGGGAAAATCGTCACCCAGTAATAACCTGCCCTTAGAATCTTGTGCGTGGTGGTCTTCCAATAATGGTGCTCTCCGCAACCTCCTTTGTGAAACTCCTGTATGGCCCGCTTCGCCTCGTCTTCCAGCAAACAACTTAACAATATTCTTCCTGGATCTTTCCAATATAGTGAATTATCCAAAACGCAGAACTTAACCGCCTTAAGCTTGAGGAATCTCGCTTTATTCTTTCTCACGCCTAGAGGGGCTTGGAGATTTTCTAAAATGTATATGATGTCTGTATACCACGACGAATCAACGAAATGATGAGGTACATGTGTAGCTTTTTCTTCTTGAGGGCCCTCCAACAAATCGACGATGAAATTCATACCTACACCGTCATAGTTTGACTGCTCCATTAGCTTCGCAAGGCCCTGGCCCTTGAACAACTTTGTCGGCTTGATCTCAAGGTCGTATTCTAACATGGCGGCTATCCACTTTCCTCTCCTTCCTTCTGGGTCGGGTTGGGTAAAGATGTCCTTTACCGAACTGTTGGGCACACAGGTGATGACGTGGGAGTGAAATATGTACGTCCTGAATTCCTTTAGATCCTTCATTAAAGCGTACACATGGTTTTCCATAATGTCATACTTTAGGGGAGCATCACGTAGTGTTCGACTGAAGTAGGCTATGGGTTTCTCGAAATCCTGCTCGTCCTTCTGCAAAAGTACTCCGACAATAGTGTGTTCTGAGGTGAATGAAAAAAGGAGAAAATCCTTCGTAAAGTTCGGGCTGGCTAGCACAGGGGATTTAGTTAGGGCCACTTTGATGTCTTCGAAGGACTTCTTGGCCTCTGGGTTCCACTTAATCTCGTTTCCTTCCCTGAGCATATAAGTTATATGTTTTATGGTTTCCGCCAGGTTTGGGATAAACCTTCTCACAAAATTTACCTTACCTAGGAAAGATTGTACCTCCTTTTTACTGTGCAGGGTGTTGATCTTCAAAATCCCTTCAACCCGGCTGGGGTCTATTTTAATGCCTTCTTTGGAAATGATGTGGCCTAAAATCTTGCCTTCCTCTACCGCGAAATGAGATTTCTTCGGATTCATTGATATGCTGAACTTCCTGCACTTTTGAAAAACTCTCTTCAGGTGCTCAAGGTGTTGTTTGTCAGAGGTAGAGTACATTGTGATGTCATCAAGGTAAATCACGATGAATTTATCCTTTTCATCGACGAAAGCGATGTCCATCGCCCTCTGAAAGGTGGCAGCAATGTTCATCAGGCCGAACAACATCTTAGCGTACATGAACGTTGCCCATGGAGTGGTGAAGGTCGTCTTCTCTCTATCGTTCAGGTGAACCATGATTTGGTTATACCTTGAGAAACCGTCCAGCATGGACATCCTTTGAGATCCCACTACCTTTTGCAAGATGTAGTCCATTTTGGGAAGGGGATGGTGGTATTTAAGAGACACCTTATTCAAATTTCGGAAATCTACGCACAATCTAATTTTCCCGCTTTTCTATCTCACATGTACTAAGTTAGCTACTCACTTCAAGAATCTCAAAGAAACAATGATTTTGGCATCAAAAAGATTTTTTACCTCCTTCTCGAGCAACGACAGTAACAAGGGGTTTATCCTTCTCAACTTTTGTTTGAAAGGCTTCTGATCTTCCTCGAGAGGGATAACATGCTGGATTACCTTTGTGTCGTACACTTTTAGATCATCGTAGCTCCACGCAAAAACTTCTGGGAAGTCCTTCATGAGTTTTACGTAATCCCACTTGACCTCCGTACTGAGATTTTTTGATAACTTTACCATCTTCGGCTCCGCCTCGGTCCCGATGTTGCAGTCTTCCACGTCTTCTGTGCTTGCGGTGATCTTGGGGTTCTTAGCCACATCATTTTCGTCAAACAACTTTTCCAGCGACACCAACCCCTTCAGAATGATGTTATTTTTTAGTTGAATTATATCCCTTCCCGCAATCTGGTTTTGGAAAGGGTCATCGTCACTACGCGCGTATGCGCACTCATCTTCATCGCCGCAATATTCCCCGTCAAAGTTTGTGTTAGCGAACTTGTCGCTCATGAGGAGGAACCTTTCCACCTGTTTATCATCTTCAAACACCTGCCAGTGTTTGATGTTGTTGGTTATTGTTGGCCTGTGATTGACCTCGATTTCATATCTTTTGTCTGGAAGAGAGGGAATCTTGAAAATCGAGGCCGAGGTGGCCAATGCGTCGGTGATCTGATTTTGTTCCCTGGGGATAGCAGTCAGGTCATACTCTGAAAATCTTCCAAGGAGATCTAGAGCTAGATTTCTGTAAGCACGCAGTCTGGATGCTTGGTCTGATATACGCCCTTCGCTTGATTTATGATCAACTCGAAATCTCCGCGCACTGCTATCCTCTGCGTGCCTATTTCTTTCAAAACTTGAAGGCCCAAAACTAGTGCTTCATACTTAGCCACATTGTTAGTGCATTCAAACATGAGCTTGTACGAACACAACTTCGTGCTTGTCTTAGGGGGGCTTACCCATATGTTAGCCCCAACTCCCTCTCAGCTGACTGGGCCGTCGAAACTTATGTCCCACATCCCATCTTCCGCGCAGTCTTCTGGGTCAGCACGCTCTATGATTTCCTGTGCAGTTTCATCATCGACTGTCGTGGTGGTCGTCGATCCTTCTTCTCCGAAGCTAATATCATTGTAGAAATTAGACGAACCCACTTCCGTGTCGATGACGTATATAGGATGGTTGTGGGGCTGGGTTTTGCTGGTCACCATATATTTTAGCAGGACTTCCCTGTACAATCTTCTATGATGGCCAAACACAGGAATAATGGTGTAGGTCATATCCATCTGCAATGTGCCTTTCAGCTTCACGGCCCATGATCTTGAGAGCAACATGTCGAACTTCGCAGGTATGTCTGCGACGACTATGTCCATGACCATGTTCTTGGTGGGGATTTGGGCCAACGATACGACCATGTCTTTAATTAGGCCCAAACATTTTACTTTCCTTGAATCGAAAGAGAAAAGGTCTTTGTACGATCTAGTGACCTCTAGTCCCAGCTCATCCATGACCACCTTTGGCATGAGATTATGTGATGTGCCAGAATCAAGCATGGCATTATGCAAGTTCAGATCATGGATCTTCAGACTGACATAAAAATGGGGGAACGTCTTCCTCATCGCTCATCTCTTCGATGCGTAGACCAAACAAAATGATGGGGTGGTCATCTCGAACGTTCAGAGTATCGGGGGCCCCTCCTATTTTCAGAATCTTTATGATTTGTTCCCGATACTCACCCTTTCTAATCATCTCATTGAATGGGATGAAGATTTTGATTTTTTCCATTTCGTGTTCAAAATTGAAAGGGGGCAGGCCTTCTCTACCTCTTTTCCGCTCGTCTCCTGGCCTGTCTCCGGGGATTTTTTGGGGATTTCCTGCTTCGACTTCATTTTCTCAGCTGCATCCTTGGTTGCGCTGTCTAGTCTCGATCGACTCATGGAGGGTGCGTCCACTGTAGGTCCCTTCGCGGAGTCTGTTTGTTTCGGCTCGGCAGGTGCATCTTTACTCCAGAGGTTATACTTCTTCTGAAATTGCATGATAGCATTCTGATAACCTTTCATAAATTCCTCCATCTCCCAAGACGGTGCATCATTTGTTTCGAGTATCATGCCATCATCGGTTTCTAGTGCGAAGTCTTCATTTTGGATCATATATCAATCGTGTTCACTTTTTGTCGAGAACGCGCACATGTTTTTATCATCACAACAGTGCATCTGGTCGTCGAAAGGCTGGTTGAAATCCTCCTCCGCGTAGTTGTTCTGGAAAGGGGGCCTCGTCTGCTGGTCACCTGGGTCCCGCTGCTTGATTTGGGGAATCTGACCCCTCCAAAGATTTTTATTTCTAGGTTGCGGGTCGTTTTGTTCTCGCGCAACAGGCCTGTTTCCCACGAACATTTGTTCCATCAAATTTTCCATGGTTTTCATCATCATATCGAACCTGTCTTCTAAGCACCGCGATGTCGACGACTGTGCATCTCCCTGAGGTCTTTTTTCACCCCAATTGAACTTTGATTTGATTTTTCCCGACGCCATCATGTTCACTTCAACCTCGACAACGTTACTCATTATGGGTTCCAGGTTTTCTGACCTTCTTTCTCTCAGCAATAGAGCAAAGTCATTGTCGAACGAATCTTCATACCGCAGCTACGCAACATCGGGCGAGGTTTTTACTTCGGCAGGTATGCAGTTGTACACTTTCAGAAAACGGGCCGAGAACTCTTGCACTGTTTCCTCTGGTGCTTTCTTCATGTTATTGTATTGCGCCAACAACTGCAAAGGGTTCTTCTTGTCCCCCCATTTATTTAGGAAGGATTTTTCAAATGTCGCGAAGTCCCGAATGCTAGCGGGTGGGAGGGCCTTGAACCAATTTCTTACATCTCTCGAAAGGCTTTGCACAAAAGGCCTCATCTTTGCATCCGCGTAATCTACTTCCTCCAAGTCGACAAAGTCATTAAACCAGTCCAGGTGTTTCTCAACAGAAACATTTCCCTCAACATCATAGAGTCTAATTCTTTGGCTATAATTCTGAGGTACGTCATGTAACTTGGATGGAAGGAAGAGGGGGGCGAATCTAGCGGCCATATCCCTAGGGGGATTCAAATTTTGGGAGGTGTTATTTGTCACTAGGGCTTGAAAGTTTTTTGGGTCGAAACAGTCTCGTCCAAACTGGTCTCTCACTTAGACCTAAATAGAGTTTGTTCGAAAATGGCATCAAACTCTAGGTCGTCAATGCTCTGCACGCCATCTTTGGGAAAGGACAGACTTCTATCCAAGAAATAGAACGGGTCAGGCACCTGCTCTCTAGCCTTGCGCAAAATCTTTTCTGGGTCGTATACGGGCTCAGAGGGATTTGGGTCAGGATTCGCTCTGGTGTAAAAGGTCTTTGGAGCCAGATTTCCTGAATAGTGCTACTTGGGGGGCCATTGGTTTGTTTGGACTGGAGTCGCCAGGGTAAAGGTTTCAACCGATATGGGTGTTTTTCCCTCTGTTACCCTCAGGGGTCAAACTGCAACGTTTGTCGTTCTCCCGAGGAAATTTTTTTCAACTTTGTCCCTGACAACGGCGCTAGACTGTTAGCACTCCGTAAATCTATTTGGCTGATGAATAGATGACAAAGGTAACTTTTTTCAACCAACTTTGAGACCCAAAACTAACCTTTTGGATCTGGAGAGGGCTCTCTCAGAAATGGCGCGGTCTCCGCGCGGGATATGGATTTACGAATGATGGCTAGATTTAAAACCGGTGAATAAATTCTTCTGGTTATATTGGCGCAGGTAAGTAAAACTCAGGCTATGGGGTTGGTCTGAGGAAGAGAGGGAACAAATGACTCAGTGACTAGATTCTAGAAGAAAAGGCTAGGCGAGCGACAACCTTCAGTGTTAATCGTAAAGTGTGGTGGGAGAAAAACAGAGGGAGAAAACTCAAGAGCGTCGCTGTGGACGAATTCATAGTTATCTCGAGAGAAAAACGCTTTGTCTAAGTGGCGCGAACAAGGGGCGCAGTACATTGAATCCACATGTTCGAAAATTCATTCCAAAATAGACGATATGAGATATGGAATTAAAGTTAACAGGAAAAAACATACGTAGAGAAAGAAACATAATACATCCAACTATTGCAACTAGAATCTTTACATCAAAACACATGACCTTTCCATTAAGTTTTAGTCAAAAAACACTCAGACTTCTTACAATAGCATTTGTTTCTTAAAATTTCCAACCAACCCTAGTTACATTGAAAAGATGAAATATATAAACGAGGGCGTCACTTGGGTTGCCCTCTATTCTAACTGCTAACTCTAGACTAGGAAAAACCGTGCGACATGCGCTAGAAACTCTTCACATGGCGTTATCACTCCAAGAGTCATTCCCAGATTGCAAATGAGAGTAAGCTTGGTAACATAGAAATAAAAATTCTTGATTGGTTTTGGGGATTAAGAAGAAGAAAACAAGGAAGGGGAAGGATAATAAGTTGGTTTAACTCAATGCTGGACCATTGGGCTATGGAGTCAAGCAAACACCCTGCTCATTAAATGCAATCAATATGCATATCAAATAAAGGTTTATTGAACAGAGGAAGAAAAATATAACACAAAGAAGAACATCCATAAGGCAAAGATCCTCTCTGCATAAATAAATTCAAGGTACTTGAATATAAACAGTGATTAATAGGCAAAATACATCAGATCCTCAGATGCTCAAGAATCCATTAATCAAAGGCAACCATAATCCTCAAGGTGTACAATTCATTCAAGTAAGAAGACAAATTGGGAAATAAAACAAGAGATACAATCTGATAACACATATATCATGAACCTTCAATAACATAAATTTTTACAAAAACAAAAGCCCCTCAGGGTTACAATGATCACAGGCAAAGTGCCTCCTACAACTCTCTCATCTCTCTTGCTCATGAATCCAACTTCTCTCCAAGATATCTCTCCTTCCTTAAATAGAAAATAACATCCAAATAACCTAAGGAGGTCGAATCCCGTCTCCTCCATTTGATTCTAAGCCTTGGAGATAGGTGGCAACAGTCAAAGAGACAAAAATCCAACAAACTGCTGATTTTCAGGAATTTGTTGGAAGTCATTAATAAATTGTTTCCACATCATGCATGAGGCCTTTGTTGGAGCTAAATATTAGGTGTAGGTGTCCCTTGACATCTAACTAATCCTTGAGAAGTCATTCAAACCCTCCTTGACATGTGGCAACCTCCCCATAAGGCGAATATGAAAACCGTGTCCGCTACAAGAAATTAGTACGCAGCGCCACTGTGCAGAGTATGGAACACCTACTTCTATATCCAATATCTCTCAAACCAAAACAAATTTTGAAAAAATGAGAGAGGTTTTTGTTATTTGGAATGTTATGAACAAAAACCTCCTCCAGTTTTCAAAAATACCTTCTCAATTGTTCACAATCAAAGTTTTAAGTTAATGAATCAAAACTGGTAAAATAACTCTGCACAATTCGTTTTCTGCCAGAATATTACGCAACCCCTGTAGGTAGCGCCACTGTGCTGCGTCCGTGTGTCGGTTTAGGTAGCATTGTAAAAAACGCAGCGCTTTCAATCTTGAACATGTGCAGAGTAATTAATTTCCTTTCATGATATCATACCCCCTTTACTTAGATGCCTCGGCAGTGCAAAGAGGTAGTGTATTTTACCACTGAGGGAATTTTTATTTAGCAAAATTCCAAAACTCTGATAGTTAGGACTCTTCTAGATGAAAATTCTTGTGCTAACATAGGCTCCATGGGGGATGGCATGCTCCCCACGAGCTACCAAGAACTTGTAGACCTGTGCCTTGTCCATCTTTAACTCTGTTCCAAAAAACCTCTGTACTCGAAAACACCTATGTTCCTTATTTGAAACTGATATGACTGTATGTTGAAAACTGACAAAAAGGAAATGCTGAAAAATGAGTTTATTTCTTTCTACTTCTACTCTAATCAAGTGTGTTGCTTCAGATTAGGTAAAAGCGTGCTTCCAATGAAGCCATACCAGCATCTGACTGATTGGTAAGCATCTTGATCCGGAAATGATCAATGTAGGAAACCAAAGAATACATAAATGCATTTCAAAAGAGAAGGACAACCATCCTTCAATTGACAAAAGTGCTCTGACATCCAAGCTGCTCAAAGACTCGAGATAATTAGCAAATGGATCTATAATACTGAAAGCAAATACCTCTTGTTGTGGTTTCAATTGAAGATCCGAAAGTCTCTGCATATCCTCCTGCTGATCATGGCTGCCACCTTCGGATGCTTGCAAATCTGAATAGGACTATATGCTAGCTTCATTGTTGATTATAGACTGTTTGTTGTCTTCTGTAGATCTAGGTTCCAACACAATACATGCGGGCTCACTGATTTGAGAAGGTGACTGTTGAATGTCTGCTGCGAGAGTTTCTGGATGGCTGATTTCTATACACAGTTGTTCTTCATCAACATCTGATTCATAGCTGTCATAAATTGGTGGGCTGCTCTTCACGTTGATAAAAGAGATTTGTTCTCATTCATTAGTATATTCATCAAAAATAGGTGAATCATGCATGCCCTTTTCTTGCATAAAAAGATGATCAATCTCCTGATCTTCTTCTTCAATCTCAGGTACTAACAAAGGATGGGAAACCTCTTGCAGAAAAGGAGAAAGATCATTTTCTACAATAGTTTCTTCTTGTAAAATAGGGATATCGAATGCATAAGCTACATGATTTAATGGATCTGAATCCATGCAATTATTAGTACAACCATCAATCATGGCATGAAAGTCCTCTTCTCGGGAATTAGAAGGAGAAAAATTTTCATGCACATCTTCATTAGAAAACTCAGTTTCATCTTCACTTTCACTTTCAATCGGATCATTACTAAGCTCACCACATGAAGAAGACTCTACTTCCTGCTGAATATAAAGCTTGTATTTTTCACAACACCCTTCAAGAAGTTTGTCAGCAGAGTAGTACCTACTGAAATGCTTATTGAAAGCTGCATGAAATTCCTGCAGCGAAGATATGCTGGCAGAGTTTGAGAAGACAGATTCAGAGAAATCAGTTAGCAAAAGTACAGTTTGATATATTAATCAAGACCTCATGATAGTATAGTGATAAATGGGTCAGCATTATTGACAGTTGCGCTAGCAGAGTCTTGGACAGTATGGACAGAGATGGATTCGTAAGAACACTTAGCAGGTTTGGACAGATATATGATAATGGACGAGAGCATGGATTCATAGATTGGTTCAGAGAGTGGTTCAGAGAAAGGAACATTATTATAATGGATGATAATTACACAGGTAATGGCTCGAACAATGCTAATGGATTCCAAATTGACATATATTTTTTGGACACATGCAGTGCATACATCAGTTCACATTCAAAACAGAGTAATGCTCAGAAACAACAATGACAAAACTCCCTACGAACTATGGAAAGAAAGCGCAGACAACAACCTCTACATCAAGGTAACTCAAGATATGTCAAAGAAACCAAGGAATTTTTATTTCTCAAACTAAGTATATCAGAGAAATGCAAAAGAGGTTTGGAATGGAAGATTGCAAACCAGTTACCACTCCTATGCAAACTAGTTGCAAGTTGAGAAAAGATGATGATTCAAAGTCTATAGACCAGAGGCAATACATGTCAATGATTGGTAGCTTACTATATGTGACAACATCCAGACCAGATGTAATGCAGGTAGTTGGACAGGTGGCACGATTTCAAGCAACACCAAAGGAATAACATGTATTAGTAGTGAAGAGGATTTTCAGATATCTCAAAGGAACAAAAGAGTTTGGATTATGGTATCCAAAAGGAAAGGATCTGTCATGTATTGCCTACACAGATGCAGATTGGGTAGGTTGCATTGATGACCGATGAAGCACCAGTGGAGCAACATTCTACTTGGGTGAGTGTTTAGTATCTTGGCTAAGCAAGAAACAATCATCAATATCCTTATCTACACCAGAGGCAGAGTATATTGCAGCAACAACATGTTGTACATAGGTTCTATGGATGAAACAAACTTTGATAGATATAAATGTTGAGTATGATGAGCCCATTCCAATCTATTGTGATAATACAAACATCATTAGTATCTCAAAAAAACCTAGTGATGCACTCCAAGACGAAGCACATTCCAATCAACTATCACTTTCTACAAGAATAGGTTGCAGAGAAGAACATCAGAGTTGAATATGTGGGAACAAAAGAACAAGTGGCATACATCTTTACAAAAACGATTCCGTGGGAAACCCTTGAGTATCTTCACCAAAGACTAGGAGTAATTTCTACTCCAAAATGAATGCTTTTGAATGCTTATCTTATATGTCTTAGATGTACACGAGGAAGCACCATAAATAGGACAAAGGGGGAGAGATTTATAGATACAAAGGTAAATGATTGGAGAGAGAGCATAGAGGCATGTTTCCAAGGAGAGTGATTGTCACAAGGGAAGAATGAGCGATATGACTTCGGAGTGATACCCTTTGTCAAAGGGGGAGATATTATTCATATGAAGGGAAATAGAGTAATCAAAGGCTTATAAACACAAAGAAAAATCAAAGGCATGTAGACAAGGGGAGCAGCCCCAAGGAGAGTTACCCTTTGCCATTGATGTCAAAGGGGGAGACATAGAAACATTGATGAAGAGTATAAGCATGAATGTTATC
>SNQJ01S0053567.1:61761-76029 GCA_010110895.2 Picea sitchensis | reverse complement strand
AAGGAAGAAGCAAGATGAGTGTAGCAAAGGCTAGGCTCAATCCTTCTTCTTCAATGGCTAAAATATCTCTCTCTAAGGGGACATATAACAAGGACCTACTTGTGTGCTTGTTACCTAGGGTTTCAAATCAACAATTTAATAAGTAAATGCAAGAAATTACACCTACAACCATTCAATTAAAAAGTTTTGCAAGAAAATCACTTACATATCATGAAGAGAAGCATATGCAAACCCTAGTTGTAAACCTTCCTTGAGAGAAATGCCATAAGATGCCAAAAATATCCTTCCAATAGCAAGTGCGCCTCACTTAGACAACAAAAATACCCTAGGAGGGCACAAAAATCAAACCTCACAAGTGTGAGTGAATTGTGTTATGTCAAAATGAGGGAAAACATCCTCAATTTATATCATCCAATGACCTTTAATTAAAATTAGGTCATTAAAATAGCCGACAAGGCTAATAACTAAAAAACATACTGTTTTACATTAAACTTCTAAAAGAAAACCCTAAATGAACAATGAGCAAGATGTCTAGCCCCTTTGAGGGAGACATTGGCCCTTTTTAGGGCAAATCATAGCACTAGATGACAAACGTTGGCCCTCTCTAGGCCTCCAAACTCTGCCGCACGTGCCAAACTGCCCTGTCAAACTGCCATGCGCTGGAGGTGACATCAAGGGCCTCTAGAGGACGTCCTGGGTCATCAGAGGGACACGTTCCACCTGCAGTGGGTCAACCCCCTAGGGTTGGGCTCAGCCAAGGCATCCTGGATGAAAATGTCCTTCTTCTTCTCTCGTGCAAAGGCTCAACCAATCACTGTCCTGTCTCTGACCCTGATGAGGTCCCATCAACCATCTGATGGGCTCTTCAGCCCCATGGAGGTCCGAACTAATCATCTCCCCATGTGTACCTATCCGTCGGGCATGGTCCTGCACATCAAAAACTTCGCCCTCCATTGGATCATTAGTCCTAGGGATCATAGCAATGTCAATCATATTTTATCATTAATTTTGTCAAATGCATGCATAAAACCCCTATCATATCATCTAATATCTCAAAGACATTACAATGACCTACTATACAAAGCTGAAGAAAAAGACAAAATGACCTATTGGGCCAGCATCCATAAGAAAAGGAAAGTTCCCAAAGGATATCATCCAACCCATGTAACACGAGGTGGAGTGGTCAAAGGATGTCCATACATAGTGAAAGACAGGGGTGATATTACTCATGGGTGCCTTTGTAGGAGGTGAGTTGTACCTGTCATGGATGCAATTATTTCCAAGCCCTTTATTGCCTTTATTCTNGTAATATGAGGTGATGTGGTCAAGGGATGTCCAGACATACGGATAGAGTGAAAGACAGGGGTGATATTACCTGTGGGTGCCTTTGTAGAAGGTGAGCTGTACCCGTCATGGATGCAATTCTTTCCAAGCCCTTTATTGCCCTTATTCTTTCTTTTCTTTATTGTTTTTTTCTTATTTATTTCAAGGTCTAACTAGAGGACACTGCCTTGACATGGTGACCAGAGCTGACAGTGTTACCCACAAGCACTTTCACAGAGATGATAAGGCTGGTTCATGATGAGACCCCCTTTCCCTTGGCCATGCAACCAAAGGTCACTGCCTTGGCGTGGTAACCAGATAATGGCAATGTCATACTGCTAGGTACCCATGAACATAATGGGCTGGCTCATGATGAGACACCCCATCCTCTTGGCTAGGTCTTGTTTTGTGGTTTTTCTTCAGGTCCCTCTTGTTTCTTATTGAGAGGCCTTTTATTGCCTTCTCGGGGATCACTGGGTGAGGCATCTCTAGGTTTTATTTTTTATGGCTTTTATCTCTTACCAACTGCTTTTACCTCATGGGCCTTTAGCCCCTTCTTCCCACAAGATAAGGTGTAACCCCACAAATAGGTCATCCTAATGTCCGGACTAGGGGAATGGGATAGATGAGTGGGAGATNAGGACCAGTCTGACGAAGAAGAAGAAAGATGGGCCCTCCAGGGCCATGCTCTGGTCAATCCTGCTCTCGGTACTCCATGTCTAGGACCTGTGGGCCTCGAGACATGATCTCCTAGTTATCCCTAGAAATCAGGGATAACACTTCCCATGTTTTGAGGATGAAACATGCGAAGGGGGATGAAATGTTGTATACATAGGGGGGTAATATGGGTACCTAGAAAGGTACACAATGTGAATAATAATAGATATTTCTATGTATTGCTAAGACCACTTTTAATAATAAATAAGGTCTATGTGATAGTGTGAAAGCAATAAAGTGAGAAGGCTTACTAGAAGGTTCCTTCTCTAGAATGTTCTTAGGAGGTAGATAATATTATATAAAGAAGTGTAAGCAATGTAATGAAGTATGGTGAAGAATATTGTTATGATAACAAGTAATGATTGCTTGGGAGGACATTCCTTCAATAAGGAATAATAGATGGTGTTACCCTACCTCAAGGGTTTTTCTCTACAATTTCTCTTGTGTTTATTCTTTTATGTGAGTGATTTGGTTCTATCTTATATTTTCATATTTGAGGTATATGAAATTTAGACCAATATTGAGAGTAACATTTGCAATATTGAGGGATGGGAGGGTGGGTTTTTGCTATAATAATAAGTTTAACTCAAGAGATTTCAAGGCTTTGACCCTATTTTACTTTTTGATCTTTTATCGACTGCTTAGGAATTTTGATTAAACTATTACATTATGGTCTTTCATTTATTGCCATTAGGGTGAGCAGTGGGGTGAGAAGCCAATGGCCATCTCATGTAAAAAAAGAAGAAGCATGGGTAGAAGTGAAGTTGCAAACATATTGAAGGAAATGTAGAAACATAATCCAATGGGCACAGAGGAAGAATAACAAAAACCATAGAGTTGGTATACACCATGAGAAGCTTAAAAAATGAACTGCAAGGCTACATGGTTGATAATGAAAGGTTCATAAGAGCCCAAGAATAGAATAATCAAATTAACACTCAACTGTTACAGAGTCTGGACTACTTGCATAGGAAAATCAATAAGGAAAATGTTGTTTTGGTGGCCTATGACTCTTCTCCAAGAGGTCTAAGTGTTACAGAAAAGTCTGATAGCTAGGATTTTGATATAGATGTTGGAGTCTATTTGAATAATACTGAAGTTTGTGTCAACATTTTCACCCATTATGAATTCCATTGATTTCCTGTGTAGTAGATGGCGTCATTGAATACTTGAGTGACAGATCATACAAGCCCAATCCTCAACTAGCTAGAGCCCTTGATGTACTTTTCATCTTGCATGCAAACAATTATATAAGTTTTTCAATAGGAGATAATGATGACAACAAAAATGCACATGGTTGCAAAGATATTATGTAATTGTTGTAGGTAGTTTGTTGGCTAGAAATATGAAGCTGCATCAATGTAGTCAAGAATTTTGAAGTCACGTGTAAACAAATATTGTCTTGTGGTATTAACATCTTTAGCTTGTTTGTTGTTGGGATTTCTAATGGATGGTGACTAGATTTCAATTCAGGACTCCTGAAGAAGTGATAGAATAATCATTGGTAGTAGTGTTGTTTCTTACAATATATTGCTTAGATGTTTGTGCAAGGAAGGAAAAATGTAATTTGCTTGTGATATTTTCAGCAGAAGGTCCAAGAAAGAGTTGGGTTTGCTAGCAAAAATTACTTACATAGTAAAGAATGGTGAATTCAAGGAAGCCCCAACCATTCTTAGAGACGATGTCCCAAAGTGATAAGAAACAAATTCTCCACTTATCTAGTGGTCAAGTGCCATAGAGTTTAAAACTTTCCAGTTTTGGTTTTCTAGAAATTCACCTACCAAATTACCAAATCAAAGGGATATTTTAAAATTAATGATATTAATTGAATCATTTATAAGAGTGTTACATGAATTTGCCGATAGCATCTAATAATTCTTTTATCCCTATATTTTACTTATATGTATGATGATGACTATGTTGGTTCTAAATATCAATAAAAGTGTAGCACAAAGGAAACTTCCAAGTCCAATCGATGCACACATTGTATATGAAGAAAAAGGTGCTTTGAAAAGGATCCATTAGCCTGGTAAAGGTTCAATGGACCTTCTATGTTCGGGAAGGTGCTAAGTGTGAGCATAGGGATGCCATGTGGGAGGAGTACCCATGGATTTTTGCAATTTTTTGAAGAATATTGAATGTACATTGTATATATAAATGCATTGAGGACAGTGAAAAAATAAGGGAGAGAGGAATGTAATACCCTAGTTTAATCCCCAAGTTGTATAGTGTATGTGTACATATGAGCTATTAGGTTGGAGATCTAGTGTGTTTTGTGCTGGTTTACCTGGAAAATTGAAAGGATGAAGAGCCTAATAATGTAAAATGTACATACACTCACAAATATTAATAAAAATAACATCATAACTACATACCATTGGATGAAAAGAGTATGGGGATATTGGACTCCACAAGAGGGAAAGGTGAGGGATATAAACCAAGAAATTATTCCTAATCTAAATTCATAACCTTATATTAGCCTAAAGTCACCTAAGTCACCTTATGAGGATATATCCCAAGGTAATAAAGGCATGCTATATTACCTAAGTCATAAAGGTGTGATATAAGCTTAACGTTTTGACATGATATAGCCTAAGTTCAAAAGGGGAATGATATACATTAGTTCAAAATGTATGGGTCAAATTCCCTAATTCCCTAAGCACGAGGACAAATTATTCCAAAGGTGGATGAGTGCCACTTGTTGTTCAAATGACATAGGATGGCCAACACGTCAGTGGATAAGTAAGATAAAAATGATTAAGGAGCATCGATACGTCAGGGGATAAACATGATATAATGTATAAGGAATGTCAATACATTGAAAAGTATGATCATGGACGATGTAGGTAGAGTGGGGTGGAGGGTAAATAAAATAATGGTTAAGAAGGGGGGGTCGACACATGGTTTAAGAGGGTTATTTTTTTATTTTTCTATTTTGGTACGATGAGCTAGGGAGGGTTTTGGTGCAACCCAGTCTAACTTAGAAAACCCATAAATCGCTCATACGATTCTTGATTGAGATGTTGTTTTTTCAATGTGGAGATAATAGGAAGAGGTTTCCAACGAGAGGACTTACTACATTCAAGCATTCTAGCGTCTTCACAATTAATGAGGTTCGCTTGGCGGAAAATTGTTGGTGATCGTTTTGGCACTTATGGACCTCGAATTTCGATTCCATCAGTGACATTGGATTCATAACTCTTCAAAACTATAGTAGGCCTACATTAGAGGAGAAAATTTCACTTTGACTAATACCCAAAATTATGATCAAAAACATTTTTTAATGAAAGTTTGGGCCCCATTCTTGCCACTGCTTTACCTTAATTCAATTCCGCCAATTCCTTTGACATCTGTGTTATATAGGATTTCAATATGCCCATTGAAATGAAGGTTATTCATTAGTAGTTTAGAGATATTATCTTGTGAAAACAACCAACTAATGTCTCGAGCACTTGGTACTGAGTACTTGGCATGGGTACCAATTCTTTTCTAAGAAGCAATTCAAAGCTAGTCTATGTCTTGTGAATGCTACAATTGACCCGAGTTATGATAATATCACTTTCATGGTCAAGGTTAGTTAAAGAACCAAGAGGCATAAAACACATGTGGATATGATAGGCACAATAAAAATTTCTCGTGACACAAACACACTTGATAAGACTATTAGCACACTCAATCATCATTACAATGTGATGTAACTCAAAACAATGGGAAATTGGCACAAGTCATCCATTCAACTAGCAAACACTCAACAACTAAAAATCAAGAGAACCTGGATAATGGGTGCAACGATCAAAATATTTGAGTTGAAAAAATTTAGGAGGGGCCCCAAGCCGACTGGCTTGGGGAAGGTGTTGAGGCCTCAACAAACCATTTAACAAATCTCATCATCATAACTATTTTTTAAGGTGGTAGATGGAATTTCTTATTGGGTTTGAATGCGGAAAATCTAATGAAATCCAATCATATCCCGCACTTGTTTAAATTATCATGACCAATACTTTCACAGTTTTTTTTTTCTATAAAACCGATTGCATTCATCCATGTCGAATTCATTGGAATTATTTTGAACTTTTTGTAAGTAAGTGTATTTATTGTTAAGCCCAGTATTAGGGTGTGTTTGAGATTTTCCTAGAGGAAATTGTCCCTTGTTCTATATGCATCAAAATATTGCATCAAATTTATTTTTACAATATTCTTTTCATGATTTGTGGATTGTTTGTTGATTATATGATTTAAAAGATTTTGTCACTGGTTGAAATTTCAAGCTTAGAATAACTCCACTAAAAAACACTAGGTATTTTTTTAGAAACTCTATGTTTCAAGTTTTTGCTAAAATCACTCTTATTTTGTTTTGATAGGTTTAAAGGATAAAATAAATGTTGTTATATTTTAAAGCATCATTTTCCTTTTATCAAATGACTTATAGATTTTGAAAATTGTAAAATATATGGAAGACAAAGACAATTTAGAGTTATAATGCTAATTTCATTTTTATTGCTTTAGTTACAATGCCTCCTAGAAGGTACTCTTCTAGAATGCCTAAAAACTCCCCTAAAAGAAAACAACCTATCATTGAACCTATGGAGAATGGAAATACTAAAATGGAATCAACCTCAGAACAATTTGTTCCTATGATTCAATTATCCAAACCAAAGAATGAGCCCATGTGTCTAGTTTATAAAGACACAAAATCACATATCAGCCCTCAAACCCATTTTCCAAGTCGGGGAGAGATTTACAGAAGAATTAGGGAGGAGGATTACNTAAGGAATGTCAATACATTGAAAAGTATGATCATGGACGATGTAGGTAGAGTGGGGTGGAGGGTAAATAAAATAATGGTTAAGAAGGGGGGGTCGACACATGGTTTAAGAGGGTTATTTTTTTATTTTTCTATTTTGGTACGATGAGCTAGGGAGGGTTTTGGTGCAACCCAGTCTAACTTAGAAAACCCATAAATCGCTCATACGATTCTTGATTGAGATGTTGTTTTTTCAATGTGGAGATAATAGGAAGAGGTTTCCAACGAGAGGACTTACTACATTCAAGCATTCTAGCGTCTTCACAATTAATGAGGTTCGCTTGGCGGAAAATTGTTGGTGATCGTTTTGGCACTTATGGACCTCGAATTTCGATTCCATCAGTGACATTGGATTCATAACTCTTCAAAACTATAGTAGGCCTACATTAGAGGAGAAAATTTCACTTTGACTAATACCCAAAATTATGATCAAAAACATTTTTTAATGAAAGTTTGGGCCCCATTCTTGCCACTGCTTTACCTTAATTCAATTCCGCCAATTCCTTTGACATCTGTGTTATATAGGATTTCAATATGCCCATTGAAATGAAGGTTATTCATTAGTAGTTTAGAGATATTATCTTGTGAAAACAACCAACTAATGTCTCGAGCACTTGGTACTGAGTACTTGGCATGGGTACCAATTCTTTTCTAAGAAGCAATTCAAAGCTAGTCTATGTCTTGTGAATGCTACAATTGACCCGAGTTATGATAATATCACTTTCATGGTCAAGGTTAGTTAAAGAACCAAGAGGCATAAAACACATGTGGATATGATAGGCACAATAAAAATTTCTCGTGACACAAACACACTTGATAAGACTATTAGCACACTCAATCATCATTACAATGTGATGTAACTCAAAACAATGGGAAATTGGCACAAGTCATCCATTCAACTAGCAAACACTCAACAACTAAAAATCAAGAGAACCTGGATAATGGGTGCAACGATCAAAATATTTGAGTTGAAAAAATTTAGGAGGGGCCCCAAGCCGACTGGCTTGGGGAAGGTGTTGAGGCCTCAACAAACCATTTAACAAATCTCATCATCATAACTATTTTTTAAGGTGGTAGATGGAATTTCTTATTGGGTTTGAATGCGGAAAATCTAATGAAATCCAATCATATCCCGCACTTGTTTAAATTATCATGACCAATACTTTCACAGTTTTTTTTTTCTATAAAACCGATTGCATTCATCCATGTCGAATTCATTGGAATTATTTTGAACTTTTTGTAAGTAAGTGTATTTATTGTTAAGCCCAGTATTAGGGTGTGTTTGAGATTTTCCTAGAGGAAATTGTCCCTTGTTCTATATGCATCAAAATATTGCATCAAATTTATTTTTACAATATTCTTTTCATGATTTGTGGATTGTTTGTTGATTATATGATTTAAAAGATTTTGTCACTGGTTGAAATTTCAAGCTTAGAATAACTCCACTAAAAAACACTAGGTATTTTTTTAGAAACTCTATGTTTCAAGTTTTTGCTAAAATCACTCTTATTTTGTTTTGATAGGTTTAAAGGATAAAATAAATGTTGTTATATTTTAAAGCATCATTTTCCTTTTATCAAATGACTTATAGATTTTGAAAATTGTAAAATATATGGAAGACAAAGACAATTTAGAGTTATAATGCTAATTTCATTTTTATTGCTTTAGTTACAATGCCTCCTAGAAGGTACTCTTCTAGAATGCCTAAAAACTCCCCTAAAAGAAAACAACCTATCATTGAACCTATGGAGAATGGAAATACTAAAATGGAATCAACCTCAGAACAATTTGTTCCTATGATTCAATTATCCAAACCAAAGAATGAGCCCATGTGTCTAGTTTATAAAGACACAAAATCACATATCAGCCCTCAAACCCATTTTCCAAGTCGGGGAGAGATTTACAGAAGAATTAGGGAGGAGGATTACTTGGATGTGGTCTCTCCTAGTGACCCAAATATGAGAAATGTTGACGACCTTGTGTTTATCAACATGAGAAGAGAAATGTTGATGACCTTGTGTTTATCAACATGAGAAGGTCTCATTTTCACTCCATTAGAATAATGACCCCAATAATACCTTTCTTAGAAGTAGCAGAGTGGATTATCTCACATATTAATGTGAAGCATAGATAAATCGTTAATGAAGAAGGGAGATGTATTGGTTCCTATCAGGATTCAGAGCTTGATAAGTATTATAGATTACATCAACCAGAAAATCATATAACTATAAGATTTATGGAATAGTTCCATCAAGAACATGATATAAAAAAGATCCTCACTAGTTGGTTTGTAGAAGACAAATGATTCTTTGGAAAGACAAATGAAATTTATGCTATGACCAATTTGAGATACCCCTATATATACATAATGGATATGATAACTAGACTATATGGAGAGCAAAACTGCATCCATTTCACGGATGCCTAGGTGCAATTGGTGTACACTGTGATCACCATTGGAGGTGTATTATGTTGGGTTCTATATTGTCTCGCTCCCTTAAGAAAGCAATAGAAAAACCACATAAGGCTAGATCCAAACCTAGGGTTGTTCCCACAATTTATATGAATTCATATTTAATGGATGTGATATGTGCAACTAACATTTTCCCTAGACTTAACTAGAGTTTAGAGTTGATGAGGCAAATTTTTAAATCACCAAACACACACATATATAATTTCTTACATTATCCTTAAATAAATAAATATATATATATATATATAATTTCTTACATGATCCTTAAATAACGTTAACCTATGTGCAATTCCTACAGGTTCTCCACATAACTAGATTTCTGATTTATTTGCCGCATAATCTTTTCACTGTAGCTAAGCGTGTGTAAATGAGATTTCTTTACAACATAATTTTTTCACAGTAGCTAAGAGTATGCAGAATCAAAAGAATTTAAATTTTCTGTGCCATGCTTCAAACAATTTATAAGCTGAATGAATTTTATCATAAACATTACATTTGCAAATCTAGACGGCATGCTAGCAACTGAACATGATATCCAGAAGCTATTTAGACTATGATTCATGGTAACTGTTATATTTTCTGAAATCTAATCTGCAATCTTCTGAAAATACACCGCATTCACAGGAACAATGTTTCACAAATGAATATATCCATATACTTTTATCTCAAATACTCTGCAAATAAATAGGGCAACCATCCTGGATATCTGAATTCCAAATTTCCCAAAATAATAAGATGTTGACATATGTTTGATCATCATGTTGAGAATGAATGTGCCAGTCTGCAAAAATAGAAGAAAACATCTGTCAAGAATCAATATCATGATCGCAAAAACAAGTTGAAGAAATGCTAAGGATCAAGAAAATACTTCGCTAAAATACATTGATTCTTGAAACGATGAAGCTAACAACTCCACAAAAGATGGACCACCAAGCCTATCTGAAGTTTTTCATTGATCTCAATTACTGAGAATCTTAGGTGATCAATATCCCACATGTGATATATGACTAATAAAGTCCGCTCTGTATGACTAACTTAAGCCAAGCATCAATCTCCAGATAGTAGGCCCGGATGTTGAGTTCATGTCTAGGAACATCCTTGTTATACTCATGGTGACAAGTGATTAACATATTTTGCACAACAGCTGCAGTAGAGGCGTTGTTCCACCAGTAATTCAACAAATTTAGTGGAAATGGGACGAAGCAGAGGATTCCATGTCAAACACTATTCCATATACTATATAATCCTTTAATGCAATCCTTCTACGTAGCATCATGGAACTTTAAATGATGCTATGTAGATCTCTTCCCTCAATAAATGGAATACAGAGAGATCGCTTGACTAGATCTTGCCAAAAAAGAAATGTTAATGATATCCTAGAATAACCAGGCACCCTTGCGAAGGGAAGTTGATTGATTTTAAGAGTTGTAATATATCAACCGCATTGAAGGTATCTCATAAGTTAAGAAATCCTGAAAAGAGCCAGATTTAATAATTTTTTTTTACTAAAATCAATGTTTGTACATTAAAGCTTTGCACATATTAAAAAATCCAATACTGAAATATATGATACAAATTCACACTTTAACAAAAATCAATGTTTGTACATTAAAGCTTTGCACATATTAAAAAAATCCAATACTCAAATATATGATACAAATTCACACTTTTAAACATTGTACATGTAAATAAAATTTCTATTTGGCATAGGCCAAAAGAGCATGAAATTTATAGTTGGAATATATAATACAAATTCATGCAGGTCAAAATAGCAGGAAATTTATATTTGGAATACATGATACAAATTTAATATCATGCTTTTAAAGCTTTGTACATGGAAATAAAATCACTCTTTTAAAGCCTTTTAAAGCTTTATACATGTAAATAAAATTTATATTTGGCACATGCCAAGATAACAGGAAATTCATATTTGGCATATGTCAAAATTGGATACCTCGCGCCGATGTTTTTAGCAGAATTCAAACCCATGCACATATAAAAATAGAAGCAACCAAATCAATTTAGAAAGATTATTATTATTATTTTGGCATGATGGGGGAGTCCGCCGGCCAATCTGTATATCGCAGAACCCTTGAAGCTGTTTGGAGGTCACAAAAGAATATAAGCGCAATCTTGAGCTTGCCAACCCGGGAGTCCGGCTGTCAATTTGTATATCGTAGAACTTCGGGTGTTGTTTGGAGGACACATAATAATAGAAGCGCAATTTTGAGCCCTCCAACCAGAGAACCCGCGATTGAAAAAGTGGCTAAGTATGGAATGAGGAAGTCGTCGATCAGACTTGTGATACAGAAGCATGAGTATAAATGTGAACACGTGAGTCTGCCAACGCGTGCACCTAGGAAGTTTCGGAAAAACGACTAAGCAAAGCAACCCGAAAGCGAAAGTAGAGGGGAAAAAGAAATATATTTATGTTTATTTCTCAAAAAACATCAAAATAGAAATAGCTCTCGCTAACAATAAATATTCCATTTATTTTTATTTGTATTTGTATTAAAGGGATGATTATTTGTAATAAATATTCATTTTTAAAATATATTTAATTAGTAAAAATAGCAGAACATAAACAAGATTAAGAGAAACTACAATGTTGAAAAGTAAATAAAAAGAAAGCACTGATAGAATTTGGTTGTGGCGATGTATTCTTTGGCTATGGCATTGCCACAAACTAATTTGGCTGTAGCAATGTCTTGTTTGGCTATGACATTGTCACAAACGAATTTGGTTGTGGTTGTGTTTTCTTTCACTATTGTGATGTCTTTTTCATCCCGTTACACCAAAACATTTGGATCAAGGAGGTCAGTTAACTATTTAGTTGAAATGATATTAAATTAATGCATTTGAGCATATTTTGCACTTGTCCATGATACAATTAAGTTGAGGATAATCTTTTTCTGCAACTATTTTCGGGTAAATTAACTTTTAATTTACTTTTAATTAAGTCAACAAATTAACTTTTAATTAAGTCAACAAATTAACTTTTATTTTTTCTGGGTAAATTAACTTTTAGGCATGGAAATTATAAAATGCAAACAATAATAGTTAATTTTAGCCATGTGTCCTTTTCTACATGGACACCACCTATCCTGCTTGCTGCTTCCCACGTGTCCGCGACAATTTCCATGTGTCTCTGATACTTCACGCTTATCATTCTCCCAGGGTCCCTCCATACATGTGCATTTATTCCCATTCCAACATAGCAGGGACTACGTTGCCATGCAACACTTGTTTAATAAAAAAAAAACAACTATTATATTTACAACCTTTACACAATAACTTAAGTATTGCTATTCATTTTGCATATAAATCTTTTGTGAAGTCAACATTTTACGAAAGGGCTTTACAAAATCCCCATACACAAATTTTCCCTACTATTGTGTTCTCTTGAATTTTTCTAGTTTTAAATTGATTAAAATTTTAAAAGAATGCCAAGCTTCAATGTAATAGGTGTTATTATCGAAATGCACACATGACATGTTGCAATTATAAGTTGTATAAATTAAAGAAACCTTATTTATCAAGTTACATATAAATTGATCGTATAACAAACACACAAGTACGGATAAATTATCCATACACTAAGAAATTATATATATATATATATATATATATTATTTTGCAAGACAATCAACATAATTAACTCGTGTTAAATTTGGATGGTAACATATTAATTAAATCTAAGATCCAGAATAGATTATAATTTATATAAAAAACTAACAATAATGTTTTTAAATTTTTTATCAACCCATCTTTTATTACATTTGTATTTAGAACAAAGTAGGTCCTTAAACTATAATGGGCGTGGAAAAGTTTCCCATTCATATCTATGTGGTATAATGGGCGTGGAAAAGTTTCCCATTAATATCTATGTAAATGCAATCCGTGTAAATTGTTGGAATACATGTCCTTGTTTACTAAATAAACTTGAAGTCAAATCTGACTTCACACCATTGGCATTAATTCAAACCTTTAATTGAAGTCAAGACTATCTCGAAGATATAAGTGGACAAATATGGAAAAAGTAGTTGTTGTTTTTTTTTTTTCAAAATAAATTTATATTAGTAAAATATATTAGATTTTTTACAAAAATATTGTCTTCATAATGCTTCCTGAATCTTTTTACAATGTTATAATAAAGTTTATGATACCAAACTGATAACAAAAACTCCCTATGATTACAAAATAGCTAGAATCTAAGTTTACAACTATCCATATAGTTGCATTCTTCTTAGATGTATCTAAATACATTCCAACAAAAACAGCTTAGTCATTCCCCTTATAACATTCAAAATTTTAACTGTATTGTAGTCTTTCAAATACATCTGTGCCTCCTTTAATATTCCCTTCTACATAAATACCATTTTCTTCCAGTACCAGAGCATCTTTAGATAATTGATCTGCTTCTTTGTTGAAGTCCATGTATATATGTTGAGCTTTTACTTGTTGAAATCTCCCACACAACATTCGAATTTTCTACATCCAAGGCTGAAGAGAAACCACATGTAGAATGTTGTCATTATTAAACCAGTCAATTATAACTTTTGAGTCACCTACCAGTTGTAACCTTGATATCTTTTGATAGAAAACAAAATGTAAGATGCACCACAATGCTAGGAGTTCCCCCCCAGTGTTTGTTCCTCTTCCACAATTCATCTTAAGTCTGTAAGTACCCAAAATTGGGCACTTCAAAATAGCTCATGCACCACATTTTGACCCCCTGTCTTATGAGGTCCCATCAAAAAACCGCACTATGTAATGATCCCAAGCCATTATGCAAGGATCATCATTGTTTTGGTGTCTTTTTGAAACTTTTTCTGGTTGTGGTATTTCGTCAAATAGTTTGCTGATCTATTTGTTTAGTGGTGTTTATATGGGTGTATGCAGCAAATAACAGAAAGAGATAACCATGGAACATACCTCAACCATATGCAAT
>SNQJ01S0053567.1:35564-51153 GCA_010110895.2 Picea sitchensis | reverse complement strand
AGTTAGTGTTTGTCTTAAACATATGTATATTATCAATAATGTTATGTCAACGTACAACTTGATTCATTTAGATTAAAGCTGAATGAGGGCTTGGATATTAATGGTCCATGACAATAGGAGTATGAATGAATAGTTAAAGGCCCATCTTTAACAACATCAAATATATTAAAAAGGTCGGCAGAGGCGACTGGATGGTAAAGTCGTTCTTGCAACGAAGGTCAGGTCTTGTGCTCAAACCCGAGCAAGGACGTGGTCTAGTCGCGGAATAAAGCTTAACTGGGCCAAGACCGCATACCTTTGTGGGTGCATTATTATAATTAATGTGCATTGGATGTTGGTGGGCTGAAGAGTTTTTTTTACCAAACTGCTGAAGAAACCGCAAGCTAGGGTTTGACAATCGTGGTCTCAACAACGTACATAATGGTTACCAAAGGGGGTGGGAATGGCACCCCATCATACAAGTAGGTAGTGGTGGATTGGGGGAAAGGCCCATGAGGCGTTGGTTTCAAAGAACCACTGACGAGCACCTCGGGATCAGGACGGAAAAGAACTAGGAGAGCAACCCGAAAAAAAAGGATCGCGTGGGGGAGGAAGCCAGAGAAACACAGAAGGTTGCGCAGGAACCAGGGAACCCCAGTGGGGCAGATGCGCGCAACCCATGTAAACCAAAAACAACAATGATACCCAAGGTTATACTGGAAGACCCACAAACGCAACTCTATCGGGACCAGATGAAGACACATGCACTAATCTGCAAGTTCATGGGGTTGTGGCCCACAAAAAGAACGCTGCACAACTGGATAAAATATCAATGGACGCCAAGTGGAGAAGTGGAACTCCACCTGAGTTCGAAATGATTCTTCACACCAGTCTTCATGAACCTGGAGGACAGGGACAAAGTCTTTGAGGGGGGTGGGGCATACTTCCACACCTCAACATGGTTGTACATGCGGCCGTGGAAGGAAAACTTCTCCCCAGAGAAAGAAACCTTTAAAAACGTCCCAGTTGGCTACGGTTTTACTCCTTACCGCTAGACTACTGGTTGTCGTCCACCTTCGAAGCAATCGGGAACAAACTTGGAAAATATGTTAAGACATCAGAAGCAACCCTAAAAGGGAGATATACATCCTATGGAAGGATTTGCATATAGATGGATGTGTCGGGGGCACTCCCAGAAGCCATAAGCCTGGAATTTAGGGATGAGGAATGGATACAAAGCATTGATTACGAGCAGATCCCATTTAGATGCAGAAGATGCCATGAACATGGACACTTAATCAGAGAATGTCCGGTCAATAAAAAACAAGAAACGGAAAACACCAAAGCACAACAGGATGAGGACGAGTTTGTAAAATCGAACCACATAAACAAAGCAAACAAGAAACCAAGCAAAGCCCCAACAGAAAGCAACTTAGAAGCTAGGACTAGACCAGAAGGATGAGACAGAGCTAACCAAGGGGAAGAAGGAGGAAATGTAAAGACAAAAGCTAGAGTAGCTAGGGAGCAAGCAAATCAGGATAACACTGATATTCCAGGAAATAAGAGAGAACATGGAGGTAGTGCAAGTCTGATGGAAGGAGAAATCGAAGACACCAACACCCTAATGCAAGAGGCAGACGAAGATTTAGATATGACACCAAGCGAGGTAGGCATGGAAGATCCTGATCTCAAAGACATTGTGGAAAGGGAAGGAATAGATCTCCTGAACATCTTGGAGCAATGGAAAAAGCAAGGAGTAGACAATGTACTAGTAGAGCAACTAGATCGTATCAAATACCTTTTCCTATTAAGGGAGGAACCAAAATCCATAGGGATCAAGCATACGCATGACGAGATAGGACACCTAGGAATAAAAGCAGGTGAGGGAAACCCACAACATTCACCCAAGCAGATGAAGCGGAAGAAAGGCAAGAAATCAAACAACGTAGCCCTACAAGAACTCAGAGCCCTGTTGATAAATTCAGGTAAGATCAAAACTCTCTTTCCCAAATCAACCCCACATGTTTAAATGAAGATTATAACATGGAATATAAGAGGCCTAAACAGCCCATGAAAGCAAAGAATCCTAAAAAATAGACCGAGGAAGGAGCAACCTGACCTTTGTTTCATTTAAGAGACAAAATGCATTGTAGATAGAATGGAAACAATCAGTAAAAAACATTGGAGCAAGTACCAGAGGTTGGCTGTTGAAGGCCAACAAATGGCAGGTGGTATACTCACTTTATGGAACCCACAATCACTTAACCTACTAGCAGCTGAAGCTACCAGACACACACTCCTGGTTAACATGCAAATTATAGGTATAATCCAATGTGTATGGTCCTCAAAGGTTGGAGGAAAAAAGGAGAATGCTCATAGACCTAGAAAATATAAAGGCCAGATCCCGCAACCTCCACTGGATCCTGGCAGGGGACTTCAACATAATCACGACAATTGCGGAGAAAAAAGGGGGCACCAGGAGACTAGATAGAGATGCAGAGTAATTCTCAGATTTCATTGAGACAATGGAGATGGTAGGCATCAGAACCAACAATGGCCACTTCACCTGGAATAACAAATGAAGCAATCACTACCAAGTAGCTACAAGGCTATATAGATTCCTGGTGTCAGAATACATCATTCTGCAGGGACTAACCTTAGATTGCAACATTTTTCCATGGGGGGGTTCAGACCATTGGCCAGACCAATTGGAAGGAAATTTCCAAACCACTCTGAAGAACATACCTTTTAGATTTGAGAAATTTTGGATTGAACATCCCATCTTCAAGGAGCACATCAACCAATGGCAGCGGGAGGAATTACCGGATCAAGGGACAAGGATGTTCAAACTTTATAAGAGACTCAAGTACATCAAACAGAAACTCAAAGAGGGGAACAAGGAAATATTTGGGAACATAAACCAAGAAAAAATAAATATCAAGGATAGAATGAGGATACTCTAGGAACTCTGCATAGACGATGGTTACACAGAGGATCGAAAAAGAGAAGAGATCCAAATGACCCAAGAATGGGAAACAAGATGCCAGCAGGAAGAAACTCTCTGGCGCCAGAAATCCATAATCAGGTGGCGAAAGGAAGGGGAGCGGAACACCAAGTTTTTTCATAGAACCACCATCGCAAGAAGAACCCACAAAAAAATCCTGAAGATTAGGGATCAAGATGGGATCGAAAGAGAATCCCAGAAGGAAATTGAAAATACACTGGTCAATCACTTCCAGGGGATAGCCCAAGAACCCAACCAAGACAGAATTGAGGCCATACAAAGGATAACTCAGCACATCCCCAGGCTGGTTACAGAGGAACAAAATATCAATCTAAACAAACCCATAACAAAGGAGGAAATCAACCAAGTGGTCCAGGAAATGCCTAATGGAAAGGCCCTAGGCCCAAATGATTTCACAGTGGAATTTTTCAAAGCCTGCTGGGAAGTGGTTAAACATGATGTTTATGGGGTGGTGGAAGACTCCAGACATTCGACCTCCATCTTGAAAGCGTTAAATGCCACAATGATCACTCTAATTGAAAAAGAAAATGAAGCAAGGACCCCAGATCGCTACAGGCCAATAGATTTATGCAATGTTGTTTATAAGATAATATCCAAAGTCATAGCCAATAGACTGAAACCACTCCTACCCACATTGATTGCACAGGAGCAAGCGTGTTTCGTAGAAGGAAGACAAATACTGGATAACATCATCCATGCCCAGGAACTTATACACACGCTAAAAATCCAAAGGAGAGGGGGGATGATAATCCAACTTGACCTGGCGAAGGCTTACAACAAGATTAGCTAGCACTATATGGCCAAAATGTTGGAAGCCTTTGGGTTTGAACAACATTGGATGAACTGGATTGTCAATCTAGTCTCAACAAGAAGCTACTAGCTCCTAATTAATGGAGCCCCAACAAAACCCTTCTGGCCTTTGAGAGGCATCAGAAAAGGAGACCCGATGTCCCCCTTCATGTTCATTCTGATGATGGAAGGGCTCAGCAGAAGCATAAAAAACGCAATTGCAGCAGGGCAACTAAAAGGAATCAAACCTTTCGAAGACTGTCCAACCTCCGCACACCAACAATTCGTTGATGACACCCTACTCCATGGCACACCCATGGTCAAGGAAGCAGAAACCTACAAAAGAATTTTAGAAGACTTTGGGGAAGCCTCAAGGACGGAGATCAACCACTCCAAATCCATGATCTATTTCTTCAACACTAATCCTGCAATCCAAAGAAACCTAGCCAACATTCTGGGATTTGAACATAAAACACTCCCAACGAAATACTTGGGAATTCCCTTGACGGACAGAGCTTGCAAAATGGGAATGTTGGAAGGAGTGATCAACAAATTGCAGGAGAGGGTAAAAAAATGGACTTACAAAGCTCTCAACCTAGAAGGGAGGCTTATCCTCACCAAAGCGGTCCTACAAGAAATTATGGCGTATATGATGTCAATGTTCCCTGCTCCCAAAGGAATACTACAAAATATAAGAGCCATTCAAAGAGATTTCCTATGGAGATGTGCTGAAAATAAAAAGAAATGGGCCCTGTTAGCCTGGGAGAAGGTTTGTCGACCAAAAGGCAAAGGTGGCCTAGGGTTACAAGACCCACAGGTAACCAACGAAGCCTACGGAGAAAAACTCTGGTGGAGATGGGTCAAGGACAAATTAGTACAATGGCCAAACCTTTGGAAGGCCAAGTATGCCTCAAACATCAATGATTAAGACCGAATTCGACTCATGGGCACAAGGGAGGGATCATCCATCTGGAATCTCTCCTGGCACAACAAGAACTGGATTCATAAATACAACTTATGGGAAGTCAGAAATGGTCGAACTACCAGATTCTGGGAGGACACGTGGCAACAAGAACCCAGAATAGAAAACCTGGACAGGGAGGAGCTCCAAAAAGAAATGACTGCGCAAGGAAAAACAACAATCCATCACTACTAGAAGCCAAGAAATGATAGCGACAGATGGAGGACCTGGGACAAACTCAATCCAAAAAATAGAGATCGTATCACAACTCTAGCGAAAGAGGTGGAAGAGGAATTAGGGAAAAGGAAAATTGCAATCTCAGAGGACAAGGACCAATTAAGGTGGGGCAGGGAAAATGGTGGGGAATTCAACTTAAAAGAAGCATGGTTTTACATCGCGGACCAGTAGCAAGAGGACCCGACGCAATAATGGGGAAAGATTTGGAGCAACCCCCAATGGCCAAAAATCAAATTGTTCAAATGGTTAGTCCTCCACAACCGAATTATAACTTGGGAAAACCTCAGGAAAAGGGGTTATATAGGCCCTTCTCGTTGCCACCTCTGTCAAGCTAAGGAGGAAACAACCAATCACCTTCTCGATGATTGCAGTTACACAACATAGATATGGGATTAGGCGGCAGACATGTACCGCCAGTCCAATAGAATCTGGGGCAACATTAGCGCAACCATCAACAATTGGAATGAGAGCTACAACGAAAAATGAAAAGGTGAACCTCTGCTAGAACCTAACGCCAGGGATGATCATCTGGGCAATATGGAAGGAGAGGAATCGATGCATCTTCAGGAATTAAAGCCTACTGAAAGGAAAGCTCAAGGATGCAATTGTCTCACAAATACGAGAAACAATGCAGAGCCGCAACTGCAAGAAGGAAACAACGCAACTCACAGATCAAGACTCCTGCATCTTGGAGTTTTTTCACCCAAAAGATGGGCGCAACAACACAACGGTAGGGTGGGATCCACAACTCCAACTAGGAGACCGCAACTGGACCCCCTCTCCGTTAGGGTTCCTCAAATTAAATTTTGATGGGGAAGAAAAAGGAAACCCAAGAGTGGCAGGGATGGGAGGGGTGATCAGATACAGTGGTGGTAACATCATTTGATTGTATGCTGGGAGTATGGGAAAATCAACCAACAACGCAACATAATTTGGAGGCCTAGAGCTTGGCCTTGAAATCCTAAGGCGTGAAAGGATGAAAAACACTATCGTGGAAGGTGACTCCACCCTGGTCATCAATACCGTGAAGAGACTCCAGAACGGTACTAGAGTGGGCAAGGTTCAGAGACATTGGCGCCTGGCTCTCTCCCTACAGAAAATCCAGGAGCATCTAAAAACTCTGAACACAATGGAGTTGTGCTAGGTCCGCAGGTCAGTGAATGGCCTGGCGGACATACTAGCCAACGAGGGGGTTGGCAAGGAAGGTTCGAAACTAGAGACAACATGGATCAACCTCCCGAATGACCAACTCATAACAAAATGCATCCACCTAGCAATAAAAGACAGTGAAGGCAGGTTAAGAAAGGAAGGTCACATCGAGAAGGGCAGTGTAAGGCCTGGTGGCAAGCAAGAAATTCCCAGGAAGGATATGATTTCCGAACACTCGATCACCAATGACCATGCAGGATCAACATAAATAGTCGTCGGGGGTACGGTAGCAAGACCCTTGTGACAGAAAGAATTGCGAGGAAAGCACGTGGGAAAGTACAGATGACAAACCGCATGAAACAAGTGATGTAAGGCATGAGGGATTGACATGGTTCAGAATTGATCCTCTAGGCCAAAGTACAGGTACGAAGAGTAACACAACATGATATCAAGTAAGCAGGGGCAAGGATCTGCACAAGGATAAAGGACGAGTCATCATGATCATACGAGCTTCCACCAGGAAAAAGGATGGGAGGGATCACCACTATGGACAAGCCATGATTGGAAGGACAATATCACAGCAAGAGAAGATCAATAAGAGGAAAGACAACATGAATAGCCGCAATTAGAAGGAGCGCAACTGTAGGGGCTACCACAAATACAAGGCCAGGGAAAGGAGGAATCCCTGTGAAGTGAGGTATAGGCTGAGTAACCAGCAAAGGAGTTATGACAGACCAAACATGATGGTGAGAATGAAGCGCACGCACCGGAAGAGGAATCCCCTTGGAAAGGATGTTCTGAATAGTCCACGATGGGTGTCAAGAATGGAGCAGGTGGAAAAATATGCGGAGGGCACCTTCCAAACTTTGGTTGTGCCGAAAGGAAAAGCAACCAATACCCGCTAGGAAAAAGAAATCAAAGAAAAACACAAAGGCAAAGCTTGGGATGCATTGGCACAGTAAGTGGATTGGGTAACTGATCCGGGGGCCACGTAGCCTAGGGAAACCCTCTAACATAAAACAGTGGAGATGGCGTGGCTAACCAAGATGATGATCGACAAAGTGAGTTTGGAAATGGAAGAAGCCAGACGAGAGGATAACACAGATCACAAGAAAATGATGGACGAAATCCTGAGTCGCCTCAGTAGCCTAGAAACTATTACCAAACTGTTATTTGAGGTCGATAAGGATCATAAATCCAATATGGAGCGGTTAGCTTCTCAATTTCACCTCTATCTGCGCTATGTCCATCACAACAGCCGATGGACACAAAACAACAACCCACATCAGGAAGAATCGCACGATCTCCCAGAAGGAGGATAATAAGAACCAGGCGGATGATGGGAAGAAACACATCATTGTCCTGGACGAGTGAATGGTTACCTGAATGGTTAGTTCAACCACTAGCCTCCCGGGCCTAGTGCGTAGTCTCTGCGTCTGTTTTTTTATGTTTATGTTGATTTTCCTTTTCAAACTGGTTATGGTGAGACTGGCCTGGTTTCCCCTGGTGGAAGACCAGTCCCACTTCTCGTATATATCAGTAAGCGCAACTCGGGAACCCCTGGTCTGGTTTCCTACTAGGTAGGCCAGGAGGCCCCCCTTTTTTGTATCATAATCTTTTTACAGTAATACAACTTCTTACACTCACTTACAAAAACAAAATATATTAAATAATCTATGATTAGATAAGGAATATTCTTGAATGACTTAATGTATATGGTTGATACTTATAAGATGTTGGACATCGACAAAAGGTGAATTGTGTTTTTTTTTATTGTGAGTCAAATGGTTGTGGAAACCTTATCAATGAAGTATTGAAAGATGTATATATACTCCACTTGTGAATAATTATGGAATACTATGGATATAGGGATATAGATAAATAAAATTTGTTGTAAATTTGTTACTTACTTAGGTAAATGATTAGGAATGAAGAATTAGTAGTGGGCTTAATCAAAAGTGCAAATTTCTTTACTAGATCACACTTTCAGAATTTTAGATCTTTCTTATTTAATGATTTCAACAAGTGGATGAAGCAATACAAAGAATTTTAAAGGATGTTATGGTAATAATGACAATAAGAAGATACGAAATTTAACTAATATACTCAAACTCTTATGTGTCATGATAGAAAATTTTGCATGAATACATGTTTTTGAAAGGCAAGGATAACTTGACTAGAGTATGCATATAGGTATATGAAGAATCAAAATTAATTCGGGTAAAGAATGAGAACTCATGTAAAACAATGTAAAATAAAGAGTTATTGTTTAGTAGTAAGAGTAAAGAAACTTGTATTCCTACATCGGACTATTAAACTATGTTGGAGAGTCTAATTCTTGTTCACAATGAAGTTTATGCATGATTAAATGTAAAAAATATGAGTAGTTTTCCATAAAGTATTGATGTCTAGAAAGAGATAGAAATAGTTGGACTATAGACTAACTATGCATCATAAAGAGAAAACTTTGAATTTTATGTTAATGAACTTAATTTAAAGTAAAATTCACTAGAGGATAAGACGTCGGGGTACAAGAGGCCTAAGATCTCTTCAATGTAATGCTTATGAAAGGAAAAATTCTAGATGAAATTATGTACAACAAGCTGATTGAAATTTGAACATGCTACAAGACACATAAATTGATTTGGCCTTTGTGATGATGAATAATACAATTGATTAGAAGCTTTAATATGATTGTGGAACTAATTGATGGCAAGGAGGACCTAAAACTAGGAATATAAAGAGATAATGTAATTAATGTCATCTTTGTCGATAGTATAAAAATATCCTTTGGAAAGAGTTGAGGTGTGGCTTACCTCAACTAGATATATATAGTAGACCACATGCTTAGTGGCGCAACAATTTTGATGGGATGACTGAGTGATCTAGTGTTTGGGTAAAGTTTCATTGCAACTAGGTGTTTTTAACTACCAAGCCCATCACCCATGTTTCTTAAATGTAGCATAGAGAAGGATATCAATTGTACAATGCATATGTTAATGCAAGTCTTGAAAAGAGGATATATAACTCGTTATGTGTAGTATATCTAGGTACCCCAATCTCAAAATAAACCGACAATATCAACAAGAATAAACCAAACTATTCACCAAATATCCAACACAAGAATGTAGACAAAACCCTTGAGGTAGGGTAACACCATATATTATTCCTTAAGGAAGGAATGCACTCCTCAAGCAATACTTGCTTGTACAAATACAATATTCTTCACTATGATTCATTGCATTACTTACACTTCTTTATATAACTCTCTCTATCTCCTAGGAAACTTTTAGAGAGCTTTCTCACATTTATTATATCTAACTACCATAATGGATCTTATTTAATAATATAGTGGACCTAGTCCACCTTACATTGAATATACATACCGCATTCCCATTGGGTACCTCCCTAAGTACCCCATATTACCTCCCTAGGTATACTACATTCCATTCCTATTGGGTACCTCAAGTATTTCCAAAGGATATTTTTATACTATCGACAAAGATGACATTAATTATATTGTCTCTTTATATTCCTAGTTTTAGGTCCTCCTTGCCATCAATTAGTTCCACAATCATATTAAACCCACCAACGGTGTCACTACAATCAAATCCACACCCACTATACAACCATTGTCATGTGCTCTAATGAAAATCTACATCCATATCACTATTTTTTGACCAATATTATTCCAAATGAAAAGAACCACCCAAAAATATCTCCCCTCTAGTAGCTCTCAAAATCATCTCCTTACTCAACCCTAGCATTGCTAACCCCTCTCTCCTACTAACTCAGAACAACATCATTCCCTCTCACAATTTCCTATTCACTCATAATTGTAAGTTAAAGACCAAATAACCACCATGATACTTACATGGTAACCAAAATAACCTCATCTCCCATGAGTTTGTGCAACGTCTTAAGCTTCCCATAACCCATATACTTATCCATACCACCTTGGTTAGGTGTAGTAACATGGGTCTCACCTACTCATTAATGAGTGTCATGTAATCACTTCTACTATTGGCCCCTTCAAAGACACCATTGATTGCAATGTCTCCCTTCTATATTATTATGACCTCGTCCTCAGCCTCCCCCACTGGAAACAATGCAAGAATCTCTATAATGCTCACCGAAATACACCATTAATTAAGTGATGCAATCCCATGTATGCATGCAAGGTGAATGCTGTTAATATTTGGATGCATTATTTACTTAGTGCTTAGAAGAGATATTCCATGGTTGTAAAGGACACTTAACTCTACTTCACTTCTAAATCTCTTTTAGTAAAAACATAAGTTGGTATTTATGATAGGTGAATATATATCCATTTAGGAAGAAAACCCAACCCAAAATCCTCACATCCAAAAATGGAAAAAAAAACAATGGACACAATCAACTAAGATGTGCTACAATCTATCAAAATTTAAATTTGGAATACAAAATAGAAATTTGTGGAACCACAACATTAATTATTACAATCTAAGTAACCACTGCATTTATGCCCCTTAAATTTCAATTGTGAATCTAGAATATACTAATTTTTAATTTTCTTTTAACTAATTCATGTTATATTGATCAATAATTCCTTTGTTCACAAAGCAACTACAAATTTTATAGCCTTAATTGTGGAAATGAGATCTTAGTCAACGCACAAAATTGAATCCCATGATTGTGTGCAGGTCTTTGAGATTAAGAAAATTGTAAGCAAGTGTATTGCAATGGAAGTCACGATAAACCATGATTGTCTTGCAAAGGAATTTATCAATAAGAAATTTTAAGACAATTTCTTAGGAGATAAAATTTCTCATAAGAGATTTGTGGAGTGTTGATGGTTAAAACATCAACCCTATGGAACACCCGTTAGAATAAACTTGACAGAGGAGGTCCTTGCTATCATCTTATTTAACCTTGAATACTCCATATAAGTATGTTGTGAAAAATCTTACAACTAACTTTCTCTTACCCACCTTTGCTTAATGGATGAATAAAAAGAGTGATTCTTGTTGGAAATAGGAAGAGGAGAAATTACAAAACCACCCTCACTAACTTTGAGAAATTTTGAGCAGTATATTTGAAATAAGGAATGTAGCAGAGAAATAAAAACGAGAGCAACAAAATTTCAGACTAACATAGAAGTGGGAGACAATTTGTCAACCAATTTAAATCTAGATAAAGCATTAATCCATTTATTGGTCACAAGTTTTGAGCCTAATTTGAAATTTGGATTTTAAAACTGAATGAGAGATAGCATTGAAATAACACTTGGAAACTAATCTAAAACTAACAAGATGAGAAGAGTAGTAAACAACATGAAAAATTCAACACTAATAACAATAAACTCAACAATAACAACAATGATGTAGCAATATTAAACAATATCCATCCCCGCCTCTATAAGGATTCCTCTAGTGCATTTCAACTAAGATAAGAAATAAACAATCCATATCCCATAGTACAACCTAATATGGTAGGATGGGGAATCCTTACTCCTCTTATTAGAAGACATTATCCTCTTATTAGAGGAAAACTTAAAAGTGAAAACACTAAAAACAAATCAAAATAGTTAAGTACCCATTTTCTCCCTTGTGAAAAACTCTTAAAACATTGAATTCCTTATTTGAATTTATTAAAAATTAAAGAACTCAAAATCCTTCACATCCTAAGTGGATGATATCTCTATCAAATTTCTTAATCACTAGGGAACTCAAAATCCTCCACACCCTAAGTGGATGATATCTCCATTGAATTTCTTAAGCACTAGGGAACTCAAAATCCTTCACACCCTAAGTGGATGATATCTCCATTGAATTTCTTAATCACTAGGGAACTCAAAATCCTCCACACCGTAAGTGGATGATATTTTCTAAAATGATTATGGAAAAGTTATATGTGATGATATCTCGATGTGTCTCTCATCCATTTTCTGAAATGATTATGGAGAAATCATGATATCTCTATCTATCTCTCATCCATTTTCTGAAATGATCGTAAGAGATAATTGATCTCTATCTATCTCTCATCCATTTTCTGAAATGATCGTAAGAGATAATTGGTGACTAGTCATTTCTCTCATAATAAAAGAAACTTGAAGGTTATTACTCTTAGGATGAAAAAGGAAGGATGAATGCCCATATGTTATCGATATAATGAATGGACATAAATATTAAAATTCTAATCATCAAATCTATTATTATTAAAAAATTAATATAACATTTTTAATATAAATAATTTAAAAATTATTAAATTTATTAAAAAAAATTAATTAAATATCAAAATTATATTAATAGAAGAAAAACTACAATAATCATACATAATCATCATTATACATAACCATTGTTTTCGAGGTGTAGGATAGTTGGTGACAGAGTGTGCTATTAAGGCGTTCCGTGATGTTAAAGTCACTGGTTTGAAACCTGCGGGGACAAAAAATCCAGCCATGTTAAGGGTTGGTGTGGCTCAGGCCAGGTGCGATCCCTGGATGATTTTGATGGCTTAGATGCCCTTGAGTCGTGGTTTCTTAGCTACATGTTAGTCCCACATGTCACAGACAAACTAGCAAACAAAAAAAAAATCATTATACATAACCATCATTAATCATTTAGTGAAAAAATTCAAAAACAACATTCTAAGTTAAATTTAAAATTGGATAAATTTAAATAAAACTTAGATTTTAATTATTATTTAGAATAAATATTTTTACATTAAATAAAATAAAAATTTCAATTAGGGTTAGATTTTAATTCTTATGTATATGTTAATTATAATTTATTATTTAAAATAAAAATATTTATAAAAATGTTATATTAAAATCAAATTTAAATTACATTATAAAATAAAACCATTTATATTTATATTTATATAAATAATTTTTCCACTTTCCTTTGAAACAAACATTATTTCATAAGTTCTTTTTTTACATAATTTTAATAAAATGAATATATTTTGCATTCAAATTTGAAAAACTTGGATATCATTTTTAATAGCATATTAAAATTATAGCAATATTAATAAAAATACAATAATCATCATTTTCCCACTTTCTAGTACTTCATATTAACATTACAAACCTTTTCTTTTACATAACTTTAATGAAATGGAATGATAATTTTTCTTCCCGATTAAAAAAACCTTGATATCATTTTTTTTTGTAAGTTAGGAAAATATATTGAAGCTTGCTAAAGTGAAAAAGTTACAGTTGATAGAATAGTCTGACAGACCATGGAAACATCACCTTGGTGGAAAACCAATGCTGCCACATGGCCGTAGAGTTCCCAATTGTCCATGCAAATGACAAAAAATGTAAAAAACAAAAGTGTGCTAAGCCTAGAAGCTAAGATGTCACGCAGGGTTGGAACCCAGTAAATTAATCTGTCTAGAAACATCAAAAAACCAGTTAAACATGAGAATGTTGGGATCATCCAAAGTTGGGCTCTGACATCCGTTCTTTCTGTTGGTCCTGCGCATTGTCCTTGACTGGAATCCCTGTGTCCGGGGTGGTATGCCGGAGAGCACAAAGAAGAGACTCTAGTTGCTCTTCGCGACGAAATTGGCGTTCATCCCTGTGCAACAACTCCTTGATGTCGCCCTTGACATCCATGACTGAGCTTTAGATGAAATCCAAAGAATTCTTCAAATTGACGAGCCCATTGCACTTAGAATGAGCCATAGGAGGCGAAGGGGGTGGTAGAGCATCAAAAGAAGAAGGGAGGGAGGTAGATGAAGGGAGNAAGAGAGAGGGGCAGTCGGACTGGGGGGAACAGAGGGACGAGGGGGACGGGGTGGAGACTGGTGGATGGGTGGTGGCTCTGGGATGACCTTAGGAGAAAAACCGAGGTAATTTCCAAAGCTATCGAACCACTCGACTCTGCATGCAAATGAAGAGGACAAAGGAGGGAGTTCCGGAGTGGTGGCACGGTCAGGAGGGAGTTCCAGAGTGGAGGTGCAGACAGGAGCCTGAGGCAAGTTCTGAGGAGCTTGTCTGCCATGACCCCGGGAGCCTCGACCTCTCGCATAATACCAAGTTGCCCCATGCTTTGTCTTACCTCGCTATCACGGCATTGAGAATAAGACCAGGAGAGGAGGGGAGGAAATGAACCATAGGTGGAGTAGAAAGAAGAGCTCAAAGCGAAGGTGGAGAGGAGGGATAAGCTTGAACCAGAGCCAAAGAGAATCTCGAATTGCTGCATGATTGCGAGGAGCGAGAGGCAGATAATGTGAATGAGCCACGAGTTTCATCGTCGCGGAACAAAAAACCATAGATCCAGGGCTTATGATGGGATTAGTTAGGAGGCCAGCCCATCACATTTACAACCCCTGCGAGTTGGAGCACCATTGCCATAAATGGCTCTGTGCAAAAATGAATGTAGGGATATGTCAATCGATATGTTGAATGCATGGATTAAATGCCTGGAGTGAGTGCGGGCTGCGGTGGCGTGATGCTAGATAGTTGTACTATACTATATAGTTGAGTCTAGATAGTTGTACTATACTATATGCATTTTTCATTCAAAATTAATATTGTGAGCTGTCAATTGCTTACATATCAAAAACTTTTCATCAAAAAGGAAACTATAATTCCTTCTAGTGTCTAGTTACATTGTAATGTAACATTTAGAAAATCAAAAAGCGATTTGTATTTACAACATTTTCTTTGAAGATCTCCTCGTAATAAAACCAACCCAGAGAGTTATCCAAATATTCAATACAATGGAAGATCTTCAAATATTCTTTGAAGATCTGCCACTGTATTGAATTCTCTATGTATATGCATGACGAGAATATCTTCAAACCCCTCCTTTAAGCATCTTATTTGTTCTTTCCAGTTGTGTTGATAGATCAAGTTTAGATTTGAACAATAATTAATCCAGTCAATAGTCACTTTGGAGTCACCAACAACCATCAAATTTCTTATGGACAGTCTCTGTGCAAGGAAAATAAGCCCCCAAAGACCCAAAATTTATTCTTTCATATTATTACCTTTACCTCATGCAAAGTGTGCTTTATAACGATGATCAAAACTTAATTTTATAAATATTCCAACACCACAGTTATCATTTACAACAAGACCATCAAAGAAACCTATTGGTTTTTCATCAAAATAGATTGGGTTGAGGATAAAATCCACTTTGTTCACTTCTTATCTTCCTTTAAGTTCTTTAATATCAAGTAGAATTGTGGCAATTGTTTGGGAGTCCTCTCTTTGCCAATTCTCAAATAGAATTTTGTTTCTATACTTCAAGATTCTCCAACTAACCAGAAAGGGGATATATCTCATCCTTGGGTAATTTGTAAACCAATGCAGTAGAATTCCTTCCACAATAGAATGTTTCCAGGCATCTGAAAACTTAAGAGAGTATAAAATTTCTTTCCATATGTATTGTGTGTATTCACAATGAATGAACATATCGGTAGTCTCATCATCCTTGAGACAAAGACGAAGTGTTATA
>SNQJ01S0053567.1:7529-31540 GCA_010110895.2 Picea sitchensis | reverse complement strand
ATGCACACTACCATTCACTTTAGTTTTCCTGTTCAAAAATTGTCACCAGGTCTAGAGTTGTAACACCCAAAGTACTATCAATAGAGGGTTTGAACAACCGCTGAACTGGACAAGTGTTCATCAAGGACATAATGGTCGTCTATAGCACCTACTTGGACAAGGCAAACAAAACTAGATCCATTATGCATGCTGACATGACAAACAAGGAGGCCATGATGACAGTTACACTGACTATTCCTACACAACTTGTACAAAAACATGCAGAAAATATATTGTTGGGTAATGGGATATCCATTACAAATTTTAATATATTGCCCAAAACAATATATGACCGTGGTGATCGTGATCGGATTATTTCACTCAACGAAACAAGTATTGTGGAAAAAATTCCCGTTGTTTGTTCATAATATCATTTCGTCCCGGATGCGACTATCAACCAGCTTGCACATAGTAGTGATATTTACCCAATCAGAACCATTGGCATAGATGTTACACTGGAGTGAAAACTTGGCTCGCAACACATTCTCCATATAAAGGATGGAGAGTCGGACACCGACAAGGCAATGGTACCACTTTCCATATCCAGTTTTGTCCTTTACTTTCGCATGTGCATGTATCTCGGACAAGTTACACAAATATTGCATTGTTCCATGTTGCAACTGCAATTGTTTGATACCTATTCAAAATTGTTTTCCTCAATGGAACAACAATTTCATAAAGGGCAGTTTCCACTTATGATCTTCAAAAATATAACAAAGAAAAGGGATGTTAGAGAAATGATATTTCGCACAACCCATGCAACGTTTGTAACAAAGTTGTGAGAAGATATAGTACATGATCTGAAGAAACTAGCTAGATCTACAACTGTTGTGCGTATACATCCACAAAATCATCCTCACTTTGCTTATACAAATAGCCTTCACCAAATTTATGTGGCTTGTTTTATTTTATTTTATTTTTTTTAAGGGGGGAGGGGGGGTGCAGTTGTGTATTATATTGTTCAATGTATTAATTCCTATGCTCACGTTCCCGGGTTGAAGGTGTTTTAGTTGTAGTGAATGCGTACTTGAACCCCTTTGAACCTGTATGTGTGAAATGCAACTCTCCTGCTTCTGCCTCCGCTTTGATAAGTGATGATACGATTGATTGTCTGCGATACAGTGAAAAATGTCCATATATACATGGACGTTGCCTCAATGCTGTCATCCGAATCGCGGGAAACACAACCGTGCATTGTACAGTTAGGCAGCCTCTGTTACAAAATGTGCTTCCTAGGTTGGCATAATTTTCGTATGAAACATATCTACAGAAAAAGGCAAGCAATTTCTACATGCTGCGCGACTTACAGATACACAACAAATTTACCTTAAATGAGGACAATGCAATTTTGCATATCAGTTGAAGAAGGAAAAAATAAAATACATATCAAACTTTGGCAGGAAACGAAAATATCTCATCTGTCTCTGTAATATTTCTTCAACATCTAGGTGAATGTTCGTTGGACTCGAGTACTTGAGATTGCATGCGCATAAGATTGTTTGGTCGAAGAACGAGAAGCATGGCAACAAACTCCATATATGCCATGGCCCCAGTTATTTTCTACTGGGAACATATACCAAATGTAACAGAAAATGAATGCTGCGACGTCTTTTCTTTGTATATCAAATTGTTTGTTGCAAAGGTCGATGCGTCCTGCTCTATGGAACCTTATGGGAACTTGCTTGCGGCCTGTTTGGAGTTTAGTTGGTTCTTGGTTGTATGCTTCATCTGTCAATTTGTATATCGCAGAACTCCGAGTGTTGTTTGGAGGACACAAAACAATAAAATTGCAATTTTTTAGCCAGCTAGCTCGCAAATCCGCTTGATAATTTGTATGGCGTTGTGACACAAATGTAGTGTGTGGCCTGTTTTAGCATTTTTCCTTGATTGATGAACTTGGTAAAATTAATCTCCTGGAATAATTTGAAATCAACGAATATATACGGTGCGAAGTCCAATTGTGCTATCATATCAACAAGAGGCCCTTAAAATTCAAATTGGTCGTTGTTGTGCTTGCGGTGATAGAATTTTAAAAAACTTTGTTTTGTTTCCTTCATTTTTTTTTAAATAAGCGATTTAACATCCTTTGATAATTTTATGTAATTAAATTGTACAATATCAATATTTAATATTAATAATTGACCTTTCAATTTGTATATCGCGGAACTCCGAGTGTTGTTTGGAGGACACAGAACAATAGAAGTGCAATGTTGAGCCAACCAACCCACAAGTCCGCTTTTCAATTTGTATATCGCGGAATTCTGGGTGTTATTTGTAGGGAACAGAACAATAGAGGCCCAATTTTGAGCCCGCCAGCCCGAGAACCTGCGATCCAAAAAGCGGCTAAGTCTGGAATGCGAGATCCATAAATGCTCTATAAAATCTCATGTCCATAGTTTATAGAAGTCCATATTTAGTATGTATTACTCATTTATCGAAAAATTTCTAGGTACGGAAGTTGGCGGATTCATGCTTTCAGATTTCACTTGCTTTTATATCACCAAGCCGACTGACCGCTTCCCCGTTTCATATAGTACAAACTTTTTGGCTCATGGTTTTCCGAATATGCGAGTTTCCGGATAGGCGGGTTCAATATTGATAATTTATGTAATTAAATTTATGTAATTGAATTGCACAATATCAATATTTAATATTAATAATTTAGTTTTTGAAAATCATGTTTTTTGATAATGTTAGATAGTTGATAGGGATGACCATCCGTAAACAATGACAATCTTGAGCCCGCCAGTCCTGGAGTCCATATGTCAATTTGTATATCGTGGAAGTCTGACCGCTGCTTGGAGGACACAAAACAATAGAAATGCAATGTTGAGCTAGCCAACCCACAAATCCGCTTGTCAATTTGTATATCGCAGAACTCTGGGTGTTGTTTGAAGGGAATGAAACAATATTGTCCCAATTTTGAGCCCGCCAGCCTGAGAACCCGCGATCCAAAAAGTGGCGAAGTATGGAATGAGGGATCCGTACATGCTCTATAAAATATCATGTCCATAGTTTATAAAAGTACATATTTAGTATGTATTACTCGTTTCCTTCGAGTGTTGTTTGGAAGACACAAAACAATAGAAGTGCAATGTTGAGCCAGCCAGTCCGCAAGTCCGTCTGTCAATTTGTATATTGCGGAACTCTAGGTGCTATTTGTAGGATACAGAGCAATAGAGGCCCAATTTTGAGCCCACCAGACCGAGAACCCGCGATCCAAAATATGGCCAAGTATGGAATGTGGGATCTGTACATGCTCTATAAAAATCTCATGTCCATACTTATAAGAGTACATACTTAGTATGTATTGCTCATTTTTCATAAACTTTCTAGCTGCGAAAGTTTGCGGATTCATGTCTTCAGATTTCACTTACTTTTATATCACCAGCCCGACAAACCGCTTCCTCATTTCATATTGTAATAAACGAATATAAAATGGCCGAAGTCCAATTGTGTTATTATATCAACACGAGGCCCTTAAAATTCAAATAGTCGGCAAGTCCGCTTGTCAATTTGTATATCACAAAACTCTAGGTGTTATTTGTAGGGCACAAACCAAAAGAGGCCCAATTTTTAGCCCGCTAGCCTGAGAACCCGCGATCCAAAAAGTGGCTAAGTACGGAATAAGAGATCCGTACATGCTCTGTAAAATCTCATGCCCATACTTTATAAAAGTACATATTTAGTATGTATTACTCGTTTCTCGGAAAATTTCTAGGTGCGGAACTTGGAGGATACATGTATTCATATTTCCACCCACTTTTATATCACCAGCCCGATCAACCTCTTCCCAGTTTCATATTATACAAAATTTTTGGAACGCAAGTTTCCGAATACGCGGGTTTTTCTTTTAAATAAGATATTTTACATCCTTTAATAATTTTATGTAATTAAATTGTACAATATCAATATTTAATATTAATACTTTAGTATTGAAAATAATGTTTTTATGTAGTGTTAGATAGTTGATAGGGATCACCATCCGTAAACAATCGCAATCTTGAGCCCGCCATCCTTGGAGTCCGTCTGTCAATTTGTATAACGCGGAACTCCGAGTTCTGTTTAGAGGACACAGAACAATAGAAGTGCAATGTTGAGCTAGCCAGCCTGGAAGTCCACCTATCAATTTGTATATCGCGGAACTCTTGGGTGCTATTTGTAGCACATGGAACAATAGAGGCCCAATTTTGAGCCCGCTAGCCCGAGAACCCGCGATCCAAAAAGTGGCTAAGTATGGAATGCAGGATCTGTACATGATCTATAAAATCTCATGTCCATACTTTATAAAAGTACAGATTAAGTATATATTACTCATTTCTTCGTAAAATTTATTGGTGCGGAAGTTGGCGGATTCATGTCTTCAGATTTCAGTTACTTTTGTATCACCAGCCCGAACGACCGCTTCCCCGTTTCATATTGTACAAACTTTTTTGTCTAATTAAATTGTACAATATCAATATTTAATATTAATAATTTAGTATTGAAAATAATGTTTTTAGATATTGTTAGATAGTTGATAGGGATTACAATTCGTAAACAATCACAATCTTGAGGCCAATAGCCCTCGAGTCTGTCTATCAATTTGTATATTGCGGAACTCCGAGTGTTTTTTGGAGGACACGGAACAATAAGAGTGCAATGTTGAGCCAACCAACCTGCAGGTTCACTTGTCAATTTGTATATCACAGAATTCTGGGTGCTATTCGTAGGCCACGAAACAATAGAGGCCCAATTTTGAGCCCACCAACCCGAGAACCCGCGATCCAAAAAGTGGCTAAGTATGGAATGTGGGATCTGTACATGCTCTATAAAATATCATGTCCATACTTTATAGAAGTACATATTTAGTACGTATTACTCATTTTTCGGAAAATTTCTAGGTGCGGAAGTTGACGGATTCATGTCTTCAGATTTCACTTACTTTTATATCACCATCCTGACCGACCGCTTCCCCGTTTCATATTGTACAATCTTTTTTGTCTAATTAAATTGTACAATATCAATATTTAATATTAATAATTTAGTATTGAAAATAATTTTTTTAGATAATGTTAGATAGTTGATAGGGATTACCATCCATAAACAATCGCAATCTTGAGGTCGTCAACTGTGGATTTCGTTTGTCAATTTGTATATCGCGGAACTTGGAGTGTTGTTTGTATGACATGAAACAATAAGAGTGCAATGTTCACCCAACCAGCCCGCAGGTTCGCTTGTCAATTTGTATATCGCGGAATTATGGGTGCTATTTGTAGGCCACAGAGCAATAGAGGCCCAATTTTGAGCCGACAACCTGATAACCTGCCATCCAAAAAGTGACTAAGTATGGAATGTGGGATCTGTACATGCTCTATAAAATCTCATGTTCATACTTTATAGTACATATTTAATATGTATTACTCATTTTTTGAAAAATTTCTAGGTGCGGATGTTGGTGGATTTACGCCTTCAGATTTCACTTACTTTTATATCACTAGCCCGACCAACCGCTTCCCCGTTTCATATTGTACAAAATTTTTGGCTCGCGGTTTTCCAAATAGGCGAGTTACTGGATAGTTGGGTTCAATATTGTGTTTCCATTGTTCCTCCGCCTACAAACAACACCCTGGCTTCCACGATGCACAAATTAGCAAACAAATTGAAATAATAGAATATATACTATGCGAAGTCTAATGGAACAATCATATGAACGAGAGGACATTAAAATTTAAATTTGTCGTTGTTATACTTGCGGTGAAGCTAGCAGTACAAAGACTTTACTTAAACATCCAAAAAATGATTTTCTTGTAACTTTTCAATGCTTCTCTTATACAAACAGATCGAGGAAACTATAAACATAACTCGCTGTATCTATTCCTTGATTGAATAACATGTAACATGTTTAATGAACTCCATAGTTACTGTTATGACCAATTCCCGCTTCCGAAAATTGCCATCTGCTTTCTCTTTTCCCTCTGCTTTCCCTTTCTTTACTTACTCATTTTTCAGAAAATGTCTAGGTGCGGGATTTGGTGGATTCGTGTCTTCAGATTTCCATTGTTACTTTTATATCACCAACCCAACCAACTGCTTCCCCGTTTCATATTGAACAAACTTTTTGAATCGCGGGTTCCTGAATAGGCGGGTTCAACATTACATTTCCATTGTTTCGCCGCCTGCAAATAACACCTAGACTTCCGCGACTTACAAATTAGCAAACAAATTCCCCTTCATCTCATATGCTTTCACTTTTTGTTTACTTGGTCCTTTTTCCGAATGTCTCATGCTTTTATAATAGAACCCGAAGTTCAACAATATACAAATTTCCCTCTCGACATTGCACTTCCACTGTTCCCCTACGCACAAACAACACCCGAAATTCTGCGACATAAAAATTGATGGACGATATCTGTCACTAAGATGAAATATGACCATTGACCCCTCACGTCTCCTGGGTATGTCTTCTGCCCTTTTTTTTTGTAACCCGCCCAAACGCTTTCTATACTTGGGCATTTCTTGGAATCTGTTTCACGGGTTGGCGGGTGGACAAAATGTACAATGCTTGGTCGAAATTCGCCATCACCGCTACCTTCGTTCTTATTTCCAGATATGCAATAATTAAGCTTTAATGCTAGTAGTTCATCCTGCAGGAACCGTTAAGATTGCCATTAATGTCCGGAAGGCCGAAGAATATTTGTCATTACTACGAATTAAACCAAGATTTGCGGAGAAGAGTGTTATCCTTTCCAAGTATTCATTTCAAACATGATGCAATTTGTTTCATGCGTTGGTGGGTTGGCGCCCTTAAGAAATCTCTAATTCTTAATCTCTCTTTGTCGTCACCGCCACCTTCACACTTTTTTCTAAATATGCAATTAGTGAGCTTTAATGGTAACAACTCATTCTGCACGAACCCTGGAGATTGTCATTGATCAACGAAAGGCTCGAGGAGATATTCCATTGATACACATTAAACCATAATTTGTGGAGGGTTATATTATCCCTCCCCAATTTTCATTTAGAACATCATTTGGAGCAAACGAAAATTCTTGTTAACTTGTGGCAGCAGTTCTATCCAGATACAGTAAACACATTCGGGCATAATGGCCAGAGGTTCCAGTATTCCAGGGCATATTCTTACTACTCATCTCCCTCCGCCCATGAGCAAAAAAGGATATGGTACCTTGGTACACCGAAAGATATATTTCAAGCCAAAGAATTTCAAGGCAACCCTGCCTGCTTAGAGAACCTGCACAATTTCATTGATGCCTGGCGCAGAGGTTGATGTCATGGATTTTAACCTGGAAGAAGATGATCTAATGGGCGATGATACGACAATGGATGATGGCAATGCAGAAACTGTTCCCACTCCTGCGCCCAAATTGAAATCAATCATAACGGGCGGAACTTCTCGGCTCAGTGATGGCGGTCCTGACAAAACCAAAAGGAGTTTCAGAAAAGAAACCGACGTTGAACCAAACAACCTCTTTGCAGCTCGAAAGTAGGAATTCCATAGGTCCAAATTAGTTTGTTCTGGGCGGAAGACTTTCAGTGTAAATAAATGATATGTTGGTGCTCCCAGAGATATATTTCAAGCCAAAAAAATATTCACTTGCGAGACTACTGTCCTGTTCTCTGGATATACAATTAACATTTTTGAGAATGAGGACCAGAAATCTAACTGGTGCAAGGCATATTTCTACTAGTCATATCCTTCCACCCAGAATGGACTAATTGGGCCTCTGGAATTGCACGTGCAACCTATGTCCTTGAAGTCTTTTCGACTGTGCAGAGGAGGTTTCTAGTTGTGTCCTAACTTTCAGTTAAGGGCTATTCCACCCTGCAATGTTTTTCGTCTTCTTCCTCATGGGAAGCTTCTGAAAACTATCAATTTTACCACAGGATGATTCATCGAGGAGAAAACTGCAAGGATCCTGCATACTACGGATCTCGTGCCTGTGTTTGTGGAAGATACGTTCAATGTTTTGGCCTGAAGAACTGGATCCAATTTCTAAGGATAGATGTACAATACTTGGTGTTTTTTTTTTAAATGGATTTGCTATTAAAAACATTTGCCTGGGAGTCTTCATTGCTGCTTCTTTTATGGATTTAACGACTGTTCTCATTGGCATGGTTCAGTGGTCTCGTAGTTCTTCGATATTGTATTTACTTAGGTAATTTGTTCTAAGATGGAACATCTAAGAATTATATGACAATGTACTGTGTCAATCCACTAGGATTTTATGCAAACAAAAATGGATTGCACACAGTTTCAAACCAAGGTTCAATTCTATTCACAATGCAGATAGAACATAGTAATACCAAAGTACAATGTTGCAAAAAAATCATCATTCTTGTTTCTGGACATGCAATTATTAAGTTTTAATGCTAACAACCCATAATGCAAGAAGTTTAATACTTAAGTTAATATGTTATAGTCATGGAAGAATGTATCAAGAACGCACTTACACCCATATGTTCCAATAAAATCTAATCTTCAACAAAACATGTGTTGAACTTTAGTAGAAAATGAAGTTTAATACTTAAGTTAATATGTTACAGTCATGGAATAATGTATCAACACCCACACGTTGCAATACAATCTAATCTTCAACAAAGCATTTGCTGACAATTAGTAGAAAATGATGGTTTTGCAACAATGGGGCTTGTTTGAAACCAATTCGCATTTACGAAAACTGCCCTCCGCCTTTCTATTTTCCCACTCTTTTATCCCTTGTAGTTTCTCTTCCTGGTTACTTAATCGTTTTTTTCTGACATGCAATTTTTAAGTTTTAATGCTAACAAGCCATAATGCAAGAAGTTTAATACTTAAGTTAATATGTTACAGTCATGGAAGAATGTATCAAGCACACACTTACACCCACACGTTCCAATCAAATCTAATCTTCAACAAAGCATTCACTGACAATTAGTAGAAAATGAAGTTTAATACTTAAGTGAATATGATACAGTCATGGAAGAATGTATCAACACCCACACATTGCAATAAAATCTAATCTTTAACAAATCATTTGTTGACAATTAATAGAAAATGATGGTTTTGCAACAATGGGGCTTGTTTGAAGCCAATTCGCGCTTACGAAAACTGCCTCCACCTTTCTATTTTCCCACTCTTTTATCCCCTGTAGTTTCTCTTCCTGGTTACTTAAATTGTTTTTTACTGAAAATGCCTTACTGCGCGGGTTGGCGGATTCACGCGTTTTGACCGAGCGCTTCCCCTTTGTCTAAATTGGCTCTCTATTGTTCCGTGTTCTACAAGTACCATGCAGATTTCCACGATATACAAATTGACAGGCAGACTTGCGTGCTGGCTGGCTCAACATTGCACTTCTATTTTTCCGCGACCTCCAAACAACATTCGAAGCTCCGTGATACACAGATTGACACATGGGCTCCAGGGCTGGCGGACTCAAGATTGACATTCTTTACGGATGTAAAAGTGCTAAAATGAGCCACATACTACATTTGTGTCACATAAGTTATATTAAAGGGAAACACATTTCCTCTATAGTTCTGTGTCTTACAAACAACACCCAGAGTTCCGCACTATACAAATTGACAGCCGGACTTGTGGGCTAGCTGGCTAAAAAAATGACTCGGAGTTCCGCAATATACAAATTGGCAGACGAAGCATACAACCAAGAACCAAGTAAACCCATGGATCGTATTCTTAGTCGCTGACGAATAGTACCGTCACTTCCGCGATATACAAATTTACAACTAGATTCATATCATACCGTCTTCTGTATTACGGTCTACCTATCATGCCTTCTTCCATGGTACACATTTTTCACTGAAAACTTCAGAGAAATACAATTATCCCCTGGGTCCTCACGTCTTTTGTGGAACTATTTTCACCCCATTTTGAGGCCCGTTTGTCCGCTTTCCATACTTCTCCATTTCTTTGACGGGTTCAAGAAATATTCAGTTCCTAGTCGTTGTTTCTTGTTCCTGTGCCCTTTTGCAATTATAAATTAGCAATTATATATAATATCTTATTTCTAGGCATGCAATTAGCAGGCGTTAATTTCAAATATCATGGATTGTCATTTGTGCGTCGTCGGGTTGGTCCGTTCACGAAAACTTCAATCCTCGCTTCCAAGAACAGGTCCACCCGACCGTTTCCCTATTCCATACTTAGCCACTTTCTTAGAATTCCGCAAATATACAAAATCTCCGCTGAACTGCCCCATCATGCTCTCTTTCATTTTACATGTTTTGCAGTCAAAACTTTCGATACATAAAATTTGACCGTGGAACACTCGCCTCTCCTGAGTATCCCTGTAACCCTATTTTGAATCCCATCCAAACGCGTTTTAGACCTTGCCATTCGTTCCTTGCTCTCCCCTGTCTTTGTCACCTTCGCACTTGTCTATAATAAAAGAAAAGAATTGTTTATATATATATATACATATCGTGTTTCTAAATATGAAATTACTGACATTTAATTCTAACAGCTCATCATGTAGGAATTGTATAGATTGTCATTGATGGGCGAAAGGCTCGAGGAGAGCTCCTATTAATACGCATTAAACCAAGATTTGTGGGGGGTTATATTATCCCTTATGAGTGTTGATTTCAAAATCATGAAATGTCGTTCGCATGTCATCGCCTTGGCATGTTCACGAAACCTCCAATCCTTAATTGCTCTTCACCGTACTCGCCACCTTCGCATTTCTAAATATGCAATAAGTAAGTTTTATTGCTAACAGTTCATCATGCACCACCCATACAAATTGTCATTAATCAACGAAAGGCTCGAGGAGCTTTCCCATTCATAAGCATTTAACTAAGATTTAGCGGAGAGTTACATTATCGGCTCTAAGTGTTCATTTCAACCATCATCTAGAGTAAACCAACGTTATCATAAACCTATGGCATCATATCGAAAACAATTATGTGGAGATACAGTGAACATCTTTGGGCGTGAGGACCATGACTTCCAGTGGTCCAGGGCATATTCTTATTACTCAACCCTTGCCGCAGAGAACGAAGTAATTTGGACCTCTGGGATTGCTCGTGTAGGCTGTGTCCCCGAAGTTTTTGACTGTAAGGACTTGGTCTCTTGGCGCGCCGATAAATTTATTTCAGACAAAAGAATTATTCCACTGCGGGACCGCTCTTCTACTGCGGGACCGCTCTTCTGTTTCTTTGTCACCTCAGGTCTTCCGCCAGATGTTAAGATTGTCGGAGCCAACATTGATGTTTAGAGTAGAAGATTGCAAACAGTTCCTAGCAAAGCATAATAACGGGTTGGACCTCTTGCCCCATTTATTGGAAGACCCGATTCTAGTTCCTGAAGATATCACAAGCTTGCAGGTTAGTTCATTTAGAAATCCATTCCGCGAAATTGCCTGGTTGTTTACAAGAATAACGAGACAGGAGTCCACATCAACTGTTTCCCGGATGGCTCTTTATATTTTGTATTTCATAGTCGACGAACAAGCCATTTTTTATTGGGGCAAGTTAATTTCCCATGAAATATGTTCCCAATTGTCAAGTTTCAAAAGGGAAAATAAATTTTATATGCCGTCCTAAGTTTTTGCGATAGCACATTGTTGTCAGTTTCCAGAACTATCTCCGTCCAAGAATGTCAACTAGGAATTCGACCCAGTAACGTTCTGGTACCAGGCCTTGTGGAAGCACAAGGCTTCCCATTGTTTTTATGAGGTTTTTAATGGCTTCGTGTCTATTTTCAAAGTTTTGTTGTTAGGAGAAGATGCTCCCTGCATACTTTTTTGGATAGGGAGGGGACACTTGAACATTTGGATAATTACATTGTGATAAGAATTTTTGGCTTCACGGAAAAACCTGCTCTCCTTCCATGTCACATTACAGACATAATGTTTGTTGCAGAAGTAGCACGACAATACAACTACTGGTTGCATCTATTGCAAAAGAAGAGAAAAAAATAGTTAATTCCTCTGCCTTGGAAAGTCAGGGAGTTCGTGTTGAAAAATGTCAACAAAATTGACGAATTCACAGCGCATTCTAGCAACTTCAACCTGAGATATGATGAAAGAATAAGAGGGTCCAACCCCGATAATATTTTTCGACAACATTTACAAACACTTAGCCTTGATGATTGTTTTTTCAAAAAACACCTGTCCGAAAATAGAGACACTCGCGACAATGCTCCAGCTTCTGATGGCGGCGACCTAGACACACTGCAGAGCAACACTAAATTGTACATGCAACAGGTGAAAGGCCCTGGTGACAAGAGTGTTCAATCGACGAATAACACTCCAAAAAATACGACATCCCTGAGCATCGCTCCAACGGACCACCACAACAATAAAGCAACTCAGAGTCCTTCAAATGGAGGAGGGGATAATAACCCTCCTCACTCAAAAATTGATAGTTCTCACAAGCTTCAAGTAGACAAGAAGAGAAAAAAAAATGTGGGACAGGTGGAAGAGCCGGAAATTCAGAGTGAGAACATGGAACTTGACATTGATCTAGATAGCATGCTCCGCTACCTTGATTAGCACGGAGACGCCATCCAACATAGTCATCCAATGGAAATATCCGATACCGAAAATTTTGACGAAGATGAATCCTTCGTTTTCCAGAGCGTTGTTTTTGACAACCAGTCCAAAAAATTGATAATTGAGAAAAAAGATGTAAAAAATAAGAAAGGAAAATCTCGTTCAGAGGTTGACCTTGCCAATATGCGGCCATCCCAAATATGTCAACTTCACAAGGTGAGTGGATATGCACTTCATGATTCCATTGGAGGCATCGAGGCCGAGAATGCTAGACTGAAGGACCGGGTCAAGGAATTGGAAGAGACTTTGATTCCTATTCCATTACTTGCCAATCCTTTGGAAATATCCATGCATGCCATCCCTGCAGCCAACTTAAAAGGATCCTCCAGCCTCCTCGCATCCTGTAGAGGATATGTGGAGAATAATATCAAGAAAATAATGGAATTGGTTACTGAGGCATGGAAAACATCACAAACCATCACTTCCCTTGGAACCAGGGCACATAGTTTGCTCGAACATTTGCAGGAAGAGTTAAAAGATGAAGAACAATTCTATTTAAACACAATCCTTCCTTTTGGCACCATTGTCAACAATATGACAGAAACAAAAATAAGACAACAAGATCTTCCATCCAAAAACCGGATCGGTCAATTAAATGCATGCTAGAAAGAAAAAGTGAAGAACCCGCATCTCATTGTTCAGTCATGTGAACAAGCCATATCAAAGAAAGATAAATTATTCACAAGGATGTGAAGAATAAACTTAGCCAGAAAGACCAATGAATTCCAATACCTTGACTTAATCGCAAAATCCTAGCCCTTAACTACGCAAGAGTTGGATAAAGAGGTTGATATGTTTAAGGCGTTGTCTTTGGAAAAGTTTTACAACATCCTTGAATATGATCAAGCTCACGTCGATGACTGGCTAGTCGACTATTCAGTACAGAATGAGGAAATTCATCAGACTCTTTGTAATCTTTCTATCAACTTCCGGGAATTAGAAAACAATGTTTTCAAGATAAAAATCTGGAATGAGATCAACATTGCCCCAATGAGAAGCTAAATTGAAGAATGGCTCGAAAGGGAATTGAAGCAGGCCACGAATGAAAGGCAATAGGCAGTTGCCACGATTTCAACAGTCGTCGACGACATTAATGAAACAACAGCTGCAAGCAAATAGCAAAATGGCTCATATGTACCATCATTGTAAGTCTACTGATCACATCCTGCTTTGTTTATCAACCCAATTATTCCACTTTTTTAAATAGAAATGTGTAGCCAAACACTTATACCTTTCAATTTATTTTTTTGCAGGTATTTCACTCTATCTTCTTTCTACAGTCTTGTTTCTTGTACATATTTCTCTTATGGTCCGTGAGAGCCCCAATCCCAGTCTATATGACAAACGCATTGAAATTTCCAGTAATATGTAACAAACTTTTATTTTTTGATATATTTCAAAATTTCTAGTAATATGTAACAAACTTTTATTTTTTGAGATATTTCAAATAAAACTGTTTTTTTATCTCCTTTTAAATTTATATCCTCATACATTTTTATCTTTCACCAGTCTATATGAAAAATGCATTTAAATTTCCATTTTTTTTCTTTCACTATGCACAAATTGTATTTTGTTAAATACATTCAAAAAATAAATGGTGCTCTACATGCCACGCATCATTTGCTGCATGGATACCACATGTGCTTCATGCTGCTTGCCACATCTTCGCTGCAGTATCCATCTGCCTCTACTACTTTTTCCTATCCCACTTCAACCTGACACGCTTAACCAATTATCTTTCCGCAGGGTCGCGCCTTAGCGCTAACAAAATTTTATGCCCCATGTTCTGTGATATACATGTTGCACACAACATTTTCGTGATATACATTTTGCACCTAACACTTCCTTCATTTACTATTCGACCCCATTTTCCACAATCTACCTTGTAACTTGCTTGGTAGGGACTGTGCTGCCATGCAACCTTATTATATACATGTATGTGCATGTTATTAATAATTAATTATTAATATGCATGCATGTATATGTGTATTTGTATATATATGTTATTAATAATTAATTATTAATGTGCATGCATGTATAATATAATAATATTTCTAAAAATATAATAATCATAAATTTTTTAACAAAAACATTTTTATTTTTAATATAAATATTAAAATTATGTTAATATTAATAAAAATACAATAAATCATAAACTTCGGGTTAGGTTAGGTGGTAGATTATGAGATGTCCTTAAAAACAAAATACAATAATCACCATTTTTTTAATAAAAATATTAAATAATATCACTTAGTAAAACCTGATACAAAGATTCTCATAAATTTGAAAATTAAAAATGATGTAATTTCAAGAAAAAATAAATATACATCTCATAAATTTAAAAATATACTTCTTATTAGTCCCTGCCGTAGGCAAAGAGGGACTATAGCGATCGATGAATCGTTGACCTGGTATTAAATTGTGCATTGACCAAAAATATTTGCATATTATCTATTGTTGGAACAAGAGAAGTGAAAACGTCGATTTTTATATAATATAAAGTACCATGTTTGTCAAGATCTGAATGGACAACGGATTGGAGGTCTTATTGCCGACTTTTCTATTCCCAATGTTATATTTGTTGGCATATCCAAAGTATTTGAATTGTATAAGGTATTTTCGAATCATATATTTTCTTATGCATTGGTCGAAGGTGGATTAATGCTAGCATTAGTTCGAATGATTCCTTAAGCATTTCTTGTTGGCTTGAATACATTGTCTACCATATTACTATGTTTGATTTTTTTTTTATTGTTGCGTGCTTCGAGAGAGGAGGCTTGCCACGCTGCATTTTTTCTTAAATGTTTGAACATGGCTAGGCCCTTAGCCTTAAGTGTTTACCTAACAACTCTGGAAGTCTTAAATGTTTATTGTACAAGTGCGTTGGAATATAATTTCATTCCATTTTTTTGATGGTAGTCGAACATCTTCCGTCGATTTTTATATAATAAAAAGTACCATGTTTGTAAAGATGTGATTGGACAACGGATTGGAGGTCTTTTTCCCGGCTTCACTATTCCCAATGTTATATATGTTGGCATATCCAAAGTATTTCATCGTATATGGTATTTTAGAATCATATATTTTGTTATGCAATGGTCGAAGGTGGATTAATGCTAGCATTAGTTCGAATGTTTCCTTTAGCAATTCTTGCTAGCTAAAATACATTGTCTACCATATTAATATGTCTATTTTTGTTTTATTGTTGCGGGTTTCAAGAGAACAGATCTGCCACGCTGCATTTTTTCTTGAATGTTTGTACAGGGCTAGGCCCTTGGGTGGTCATGGCAGTCTGAAGTGTTTACTNCATCGTTGCCTCAGTGGTCGATGCTTCTTCGCTGCTTCGTTCTAGGATTGTTGTTCTTGGTTGATTCAACTTTACAAAGTTGAGGTCTTGCAGCTACAGTTGGACATCTTCATCGTTGTTCACTGGTTTGTTTTTCTTCAAATTTACAAGTTGTTCGACCTATTATTGCGGTTTCCAGTTTTCGGGGCTGGCCTCTTGTCATCCCTCATTGACGAGTAAGTTTCCCTGTTGCTGTTTTTCAATGGTGGGGGTCCCTAGCTCCAAATTCTATTGCAAACCATCTTTGTCTGTGCTCTTAATTTCTGTTCCTGGAAACCACGCGTCTTCATATGTCGGCAACGACGTTCATAGTTGTTTGGAAAATTGCAATGCGAAGGGGTTCTCAAAAAATAGTTGTAGACGCAGGGAAATCTTTTATTCCATGGGTCAGAAAACTGCACCCACATGTTGTGTTTCTGCCTAGTAAATTTATGGTGTTATTTATTTGCGTTCTTTCTTCTATTTTGTGCCCAATTTTGGGCTTATAGTTTTCCTATTTTGCTTTCCTTTTTTGGGGGGGTGGTGCTATTATCTTTTTTTCCCCCTTTTCTCAGTTTTCAGACAAACTGAAAGTATCTAACAAACACCTTCAAAATCAGAGTTGAGGGGATGGAAGAAGTAATAGATGTTGAGTCGTGTGAAATAGATAAACAATCCATTATACATGGAAGCATTGACGTGGCTTTGCATAGAAATGGCCTCTTTAGATTCGATGCATTCTTGTACACTGTAGGGGATTGCCTTTTCAATACATTCCAGGTTCTGTTGCATTTCCAGTATTCGTTGACCGAGCTGCGCAATGGATTGATATATTATTTCTTGTCCTGTTTCAAAAATGGCGACGTGGAAGCATTGAACTCCTATGAATACGAACTGGAATATGATTTTCTTTGGCAGTTGCACATAATACATTATGTCGCTACGTATTTTTCAAAGATGTGGTTGTCTGCATCTGCAGCTCCACCTGCACATGAAAGGGGACTTTGGGGAGACACATTTTGTATACGGTGGCTGTCTAGCTGGCTCGATATATCGGTTGGAATATGGTCATTGACAAGAAAAAGAAGAGATATACTATTCAACAAAGGTGCCTCTGGCAATTCATATTGCATCTTGTTTCATGACGCTAATGGTCTCAGTGGTCATTATGAACCACTCCTGCACAGAAAAATGTCCATGTGCAATGTTGAAGTAGGTCATATTTACTTGTCGCTCTTTTGCAAAGACCTTGAATCGTAGTGGGAACGGATTATGCATCGCATAGATAGCCATGGTTTACAGGTGGCAACAAATGTTGTGTCTAACTATGGAGATAGTCTGTTTAATGAAATTTGTTGTTTGGTAGTAGCGGAGTTTGATGTGTAGTTGGTGCGGCTTTACATCGTGCAATCATTTTGCAATGCAATTGTAGGCGGAAACCAACAGGCTTTTAGTTGCTTGCATCAACACCTTTTGCCATATCTCCTGGAAAATATGCCGACAGTTGGAACTTGGCAGGAATACCTTGTAAACATGGCACTTCCATATGAAAAAGGGAATGTGGAGGGTTGCAGATTCTGTTTTCAATGGCTGTCTATGATATTCAGAGTAAATTTCTAGGTCTGGTCGGCGTTGCCAGATGGCACTGTCCATTCTTGGTTTACTGATTCAAATTACGACCAAACATTTGAAATCCTCTCGTTGAAAATAGATACAACACATATCCATTATGAACCTTTTCTTCAACATATCCATGGTTCAGGGTTGGATGTCCATGCCACCCAAACCACATCGAATTTGCATACGTGCAGAATGCTTTTTAGTGAGAATGAAACTCTTTCCGGGTCCGATATGGCCATGGAGGGCTTGAACAAAAAAACGATGTGTGAAATTCATTACAGTTGTGATGAGCCCATACAAGTTTTAAACAAAAAACATAGAGTAAGTTATCAGAACTTGAAAAAAACTATGTGTCAAATTTGTCCTAGTTGTGATGAGGCCACACATGCCTTGAACAAAAAACGTAGGCTAGGTTATCAACACCTAGGTCAGAGAGAAATTCATCCCAATTTCCATCAACTCATCGTGCCCTTGGGCAAGAAATGTAGACTAAGTTACCACAACTAGAAAAAGGTCATGCGCGAGAGAAAGAAATACATTTCCACGCTTCCTATTAGAGAGAAAGCCACATATCACAATCTAAAGAAACTTGTCTGTGCAGAAAAGAACAGAAACATGTGCGCTCACATATCCTAGAATGGTCATGCAACCATCATATTTCGTTCTCTAGAAGCAACACCATGGACTACTGGAAATGAAAACTAGGAAACAGTTTCTACCCATACTTCCCCACGAAAGAAAAATGAAACACAGACGTACATGAAAGAAATTAAAGATACTCCTTCCATTGCATGTGCAATTTGTGAGCAACTGAATTTCTCAAAGAACAACAAGTCTTTCACGGCTGCTTTGTAAGCAGATTACTTCCAGTTGACATCGCACGATAAAATATTTTCCAGTGGCAAATTTGTCTTCCATGCAAACGGTCGCTTCAACATGGAAAACTGCCACAACTTCCAACCCCTATCCAAATAAGATGTAATGCACCACTACCAGATGTAAGTGCGCTTACAGAACTTGAAGAGAGACTTGTCTCTCTCCGAATTGCATTTACTGGAATCAGGCCTTGCGGTTATAAACAACTCCAGATGGGCTTAACAGGATCAATTATTAATGTTCTTGTTCAAGTAGATGTTGTACAAAGACCCTTGCCACAATTCATTAACAATACAATGACAATTTTCGTGGCTCTAAAAAGATGCGTGCGATACAAAAATGCACATCAGATAGGCAAACCACGTGTGCATGTTGTTATGAAATCATTAAAGGAATTGTGTTCGAGGGCTCTGTACAAAGCACAAAACATTTGTATAAATGGCAACTGGAACAATGTTCTTGCAGAAGAGAATAGCCACTTTGCAGACACTTTCGAAAATCCTATTGAATTTGATACAAGTGATGAATCAGAGAATGAAACGCGTGTTGAGACATTGGTGCATGGATTCACTGATTCATAGTGTATTCGTGATTTGCAAGACAATATTATTGAAATTGCACCTGCTGAGGCACAACCTGCAGTTAGAATATTCAAGGACAAATTCGCTGAGGAAATGAACTTTCCAACACTCTTCTATGGAGATGCACGTGCCACTGATATCACATAACGATTCAGTTATCATAAAATAGTCCGATGGGAGCTGCTACATTCAAGCGGTTACTTCTCCTGTCACATAACAAATTTGTTTTTCAAAACAATGTGCATAGTAATACAACAAGTTCTCTCTTGCATGTGGGTCCAAATTAGAAAAGCCCAGTTACAACGAAGAAAGTTGTTGGTGAAGGACATGAAGTACAGAGTAAAGTACCGGGGGAAGTTCCACAACAACTATGTACAAATGCACTGAAGATCTTCATGCCCGAGGTCCAAAAATTAATAGTCCATCATAAATTTGATGGTTCTGGCAAGCTTCCGGCGCAGGAAAAGGGAAAAATAATTGCAGGGGAGGTGGACCAACCCGAAATTTAGGGTAAAAACATGGACCTTCAACCTGATCTGGATTGCATATTCTGCAACCTTGATCAGCCCGGAGACCCAATTTAACATGGCTGCGTAATGGACATAGTTGATATTGAATTTTTTGACAAATATGAATCCTTCGTGTTCCAGACTGTTGTTTTTGAAAGAGAATAAAAAAAAAATAGTTATTGAAAAAAAAAGATGTCAAAAATAAGTAAAGAAAACGTCATTCAGAACTTCACCTTGCCAATATGCAGGCGTGGAAAATATCTCAACTTCACATGGCAACCGAAGATGCTCTTCATGAATTTTTTCGACTAATTGAGGCCATGATCTAGGTGGATATCAGTGGCCACCCACCTTTTCCGACTGGCTTAAAACAATTTTCTGACAATTTTGACAATTTACTATTTTTAGCAGTTTTTAACTTCCAAGGCCATTTTGAGGGCCTAAATAAAGGTTTTTCGGGATCGACCCAACTCAAAGATATCCATAGGAATGATTGAGGCCCCAAAATTAATCTCCTCGACGATACCTTTCCAACGGTCTATCATACACCTAAAATGGAGATCGTATGCAAAAGTTACGACCCCAAGAAGTTAATGTACTAACTTACCCAAACGGGGCCCACATGACTCTTGGCGCTTCATCTCCTAGGGTTAGGTTTTTGGATGTCTAGGGTTTTTTAAATTCATGTTTATTGTAAAATGCCTTCAAAGCCTCATTGTAAGCATATTATTGCGAATGCGAGTAGCTGTCACATCTCTTCTCAGAGATACGCTGCCACCATTCTAGTGAGTCTTGCACTCTGCATTTTTACAGTCTCTATACATTTCTTTGATTAATAGAAATCGTTTATTACTGTAAATATGTGTTTATGGTTGCATATCTGATACATTTATGTTATATTATTGAATATCTATGATGTCTCTGTGCATTTATTTATTATATCTCCGCTCTCATTTCGTGCCGAAAATAATCCAGATCAGTGGTATCAGAGTAGGTTGTTCTTGATCATTTTTTTTAGTGCATGTCCCAACGAGGTCCGAGTATAGCAAGTTGGGTCTCAAGCTTGTATCTCTTGAGGACAATCACTCTCGCACACCCAAGAAACCCTCAATGGCGGAAGAAAAGAAAAACGACGGAGCAGACGATCCTATAAGTCTGTTGCTTGAGCAAGCTCTCACGCGACAGAGGGACGAAATGATGGAGAATTTTTCCCACATCCTGTAATGCCTCCCAATATTATTAGGATCATATTCATCAAGCGACCACTTTGGAGGCACATTGCCTTTTAAGGTGCAGGTCAATTTTGATATTCCTATATTTGAAGGTCAGATAGATGCGGATGCCCTAGATAAATGGTTAAATCTGTTAGAAGGTTATTTCTCTATTCATAATTTTTTCGACAGAGAAAAGATCATCTTCACACTCCTTAAGGCTCTACCCCATGTCAAACATTGGTGGGAAAATTACTGGGAGAAGAGTTCCACATAGGAGTCTAGAATATATGGGGTTGAGCCCACTTGGGATTTTTTTGTGAATGCGGTAAGGGAACAATATTACCCTGTTGGAAACTATGAGGACCAGTACATGAGATGGACCACACTGCAGCAAGAGAGGGGCCAAGCAATTCCAAAGTTCACCAATACCTTCCATACCTTGCACACCAAGCTAGGTATCAAAGACTCCGAACGACATTTGGTTCTGAAATACCGTGGGGATCTACATAGATACATCCAAACTGAAATGGATTTTCTGGACATCTCATCACTCGGTGCTGCTTATCGATATGTTGTTAAAATCGAGCAGAAATTTAAGCACCAGAACAAACGGGAGTTCAGGTCTGGAAATCCGCAACAACCAAAGTTTGATAAAGACAACCCTAACAAACAGTCTCTCGAAAACGAGTCCAAGTCACAAGAAAAGAAGGGTCATGGGAAGACAAAGAAGGACACCAGAAAATGGTGCGATTTCCACAAAAGCCCCTGTCACAACACCGATGAATGTTGCTCAAAACAGTCATTGGTGGTCGAGATCAAAGACAAGGAGCCGAACCCTGATTCAAAATCTGAGTCTGAAAATACTGGTAAAGGATAGATCATTGACGTAGACCCCACTGCTATTGTCGCGATCACAACAATTCAACCAGAAGAGCCAACCGATCATGAAGAGAGGGAGCACCTTTTTCATTCATAGATGTGGGTGAAGGGGACCCCGCTGCATTTTATTGTTGATAGTAGAAGCTAGAAGAACCTCATCTCAGTAGAGGCCGTCAAACAATTGGGATTGTCAAAAACACCACACTCGCAACCATACAACATCGGGTGGCTTCACCAAGGACGAGATATCCATGTCAGCCAACAATGTCGATTATCATACGACATCCAACCCTTCAAGGATGAGGTATTATGTGATGTTTCCCCACTGGATGTCTGTGATTTTCTCTTGGGCCAACCATATATGTGGAGACGCCATGTTGTTTATGAGTCTCGACCTCGTAATGCTATTGTTACTTTAGGGGGTCATCTCTATAGAAAGCCAGAGGTAGTTTCGACTACTGTTCCACCTAAAAAGTGTCGCAAGGTAGTATCTCATACTGCAAAATTCAACTTCTTCACAATCTATTCAAAAGGAGAACAGAAGGACACTGGAACCACTACAACCTCACCCCAAGCACCTTCTATCCAACAGAAGCAGGTCAAAAAGGCTACAACAAAGCGCAAATATTTCTTCTGCACATTGTCCTCTCATATAGCTCGACTTGTTTAACAACCTCAACCTCAACAAGTTCGTGACAAACTTCCACAAATTGAGCAGCGCAACATCTCCAGCAAGGCAAACAACTCACCAAGATTCAGACTCAACAAACACTTTTTCCTCTCCACAGGGCACTCAACGCAATGGAGACCATTGCTTCCTAAGGAGGGAGGATTGATCCAGGTGGATATTGGTGGCCACCCACCTTTTCTGACTGGCTCAAAATAGTTTTCTAGCAATTTTGGCAATTTACTATTTTTAGCAGTTTTTAACTTCCGGGGCCATTTTGAGGGCCCAAATAAAGGTTTTTCAGAATGAAACCAACTCAATGATAGTCAATGGAATGATTGAGTCCCCAAAATGAATCTCCTTGATGATACCTTTCCAACGGGCTATCATACGCCTAAAACGAAGATCGTATGCAAAAGTTACGACCCCGACAAGTTAATGTACTAACTTACCCAAACGGGACCCACATGACTTTTGGTGCTTCATCTCCTAGGGTTAGGTTTTTGGATGTCTGTTGGGCCTGAGATATGATCATTTTCATGACGGTTATTATACACTTTCGCCATATGTATATATGTGTTTTTCATCTTTTTGGAGAATTTGATGATAAAATGGTATGATCGGCATAAGTACGTGTAATTCATCATGTTCTATGATTTCCAAGAGTTAATTCGTGTTTTTTTGGTGTTACAGGGCATAATCACAAGGCGTTTTTCCATCCAGCACTCCGTCCAGTACTTCATCTCACACTATTACAGGAAACAAACTTAAACATTATTTTTTGGGAGGATGAAGTGGAATCTGAAAAATCCGGCAAATGGGTTTTGTGCGCAGTATGCCCAATTAGGTCCAACACGAGCCGTTTCCTGAAATTGTGAACGGATTAAGATAAGTTCGTGGTTCTCAGTTCCAGCACTTGATCCGACACTCGTTTCGGCACCCAGTATTGCAAAAAAACACAAGGCGAGTTGGCGGTTATGGAATTGGCGGCCAGTGATGGACAAATAGGGCACATGGGTTTTCTTCATGATCGCCCCCTCCAGCTACGAAGCTCAAGACAACTCGATTTCAGTTGTCTAAAGAATGCGATTATTGGCTCACTCAGTTTCGACAGTTAGGGCACCATTAATGAAATTTACCAATTTTAGAAGCAGTTCGAACCTTTTGTGGTCGACCACTTGGTCTGTAAATCTTATAAATACCACCGTGGTGGTCATACAATAGCTAAGGAGCAGTAGACAAAGTAGAGGATAGAGATAAAAACGTTTTCTTTTGTTTTTGCATTTTTGAATTGCCATAATTGTATAAGACTGCGTTTTTCAAGTTTTAATGGTGAAATCATTTTGCTGAGCTCGTGGTGTGTGTTTGAGAGGTGACCATGACTTGCTGGGGGGCCCACCAACAGTCTAGTAACTGTTCTCTGTGTTATTTATGCATTTCATAGCTTAGATGTCTCTTTATTTCCTGTACATGAACTGTTCCTTCATTTCTTTAATTTGTTGTTGTAGTTTAACTGTTTTAATTCTCTTTTGCAGGTTAGTATGGAGGCTTTTTGTTAATATACATTGATTTTATAATTAGGAATGAGTTTGCAAACTCATACACTGACCCCACATGCATTTATATGTTAGATTATGCTTTGATTTATGATTGTAGAATCTAGTTTAAAACAAAGTTTGAGATAGAATAGAACATAAATTTGAGTTTATGTTTTCTTTAACGAGGTTTCGGTGGATGGATAGTCATTAGT
>SNQJ01S0053566.1:15066-60330 GCA_010110895.2 Picea sitchensis | reverse complement strand
GTTACAATATAAGAGATGAAAAATAGACTCTCGTGTAGAATCTTGAGCCACTACATGAGGAATCATTTCGAGTGACAAAAGAAATTGTGGTTGCACAAGGCATAATAAAGAAAACAGTGCAAGACAACATAGAGAAAATGAAGACCCCCATTACTGCAAAGACAACATAAGAAATTTTGGTGCAAGAATAATATGAAAAGGAGAAGGTTGCAACCGCAAAGGAAACTTTTTAGAAGTTCATTGCAACATGGAAAGGAGCACAATAGAAGGACTAAGTGGCTCAGGAAGAGCCATAGGTGAGTGTTGAGGGCCTGTTGGGACAGGATTTTGGGGATCCATTTTGGGAATTGTGCAGCACACGCAAAAGAAGGAAAGACAATTGATTCACTTTCAAGGATCAACACGCGCAAAGGAAGTGTTGTGGGAAATATCCCCCTGTGGACAAGTTGAGTTCTCCTTAGCTGGGTTTTCTTCAACTAAGACAATTCTAACAAATGGTACCTAAAATTAATAAATTCCATCCATTCATACTTGAAATGAGAGAGAAAAGGAGAAGGAGAGAAAAATACCTATTTACGTCGGTTGTCCTTGCTACTCCTCACCACTCTGAAATTGGATTCAAACTAGTTCCAGATGTAGTCTACCTGTAAAATAATAAGACTACCCTCCTCTTCTACTAGTTGCAACAAGTTAGGTAAATACTATCCTAATCAAGTTACACTAATTCAAACATGAATAGAAACAATTATGCAAATGAGGAAATAGGTCAAGTTAATATATATAAGAAACAATGGAACTTATAATGGGATGCAAGCTTCCTCCATGCTTCTCCTTGCCATCCTTTTATGTGCACTACCAAAATACTTCTGAAGTATGAGATCAAAAGTTTGATATCTTTCATATGAACCCCCTTTCAACCTTGAGAGGCCTAGTTTATATAGGAGCTTGGAAGGTTTAACCAACATAGGAAATCGAGGGAATGGTTGAGGATTAGGTGCATAAGGTCAAGATTCTTCCTCCATAGGTTAGGATTGAATGCCCAAAGTAGAATATCTTGAGCTCACGAGTCACCCCAAACCATAACAACCCAAATATCCTCCGAACTTGTCCCATAGAAAAAAGAGGAATCAATTAAAACTCTCGTAATAGGAAGGACACTCCCCTAGAGTGAAAGATAGGGCATTCTAGATGCTCCCAAATGGTCTACTAGGGGGCATCCATTAGGAGGGGGATGATCCCTATGCATGAAAAGGTGGGCGTCCTCCTTCTAACTAAGCCAAAAATTGAAGGGAAAAGTCATGTTTTCGACCTCCAAAATGGCCTTTTATTCTCCTCAATGACTAGGGATGATAACAAAGTGTTGTTCCAAGGTGTCAAAGTGATGAAACATAAATGCAACACCTAGGAAAGTGTCTTTTTGGAATTACGACACTCAGCAATGCAACTGAATATATAAGTGTGACACTTAATGAAAAAGTGACATAAGTGTGACACTTAGTAAGACTCTAGGTAGTGTGAAAATTTTGTGTATAACATATTTCCCCCTAAAATGTGAGGTAAGGAGAAACATTGATGGCTGAAACATTTTACACAAGAGAGCGATGCTAGAATAGGAGAGCTGGACAAAAGATGCAAACAAACATCAAATAATATATATATAAATCATTCTGAGGTAGGCATACCCATGCTTGGTACAAGTTGACTCGAAGCATGGTCGCCAACCAATACACTGCAGATCCATGAAATTACTGACTAAGGATATGTCCACCAAACATACAATGTGGATCCATATCTCCATGACACGATCAAGTCGTAGCCACAAAAGAATACACTGTGGAGCTACGATATGACAAAACAACATAGCCATGGACCAATAAAATGTGGATCTATGTAACAATGTATAAAAATTCTCTCCATTGCAACCTAGGTTAGGCACATAACACTAGTAGGTGCTTGAAAATTTCATAGGGTCTTCATCCCGATCCCAAACTGGTACGATTCTATCCATGCGAATACATGTGTTGATGTCGAACATGGTAGAAACCACTTGATTACCGGTCATTATTTTATATTGTTAACAAGTGTGAGGGAAATCACCAATAATAACAATGATTCCCAAGGTACCCCATTACATTACAGAGAATGTGAATAAATGAGATGAATTTGAACATTCAAGGAATCATTTGATCATAGGTCAATAACGTAAATATAGTGTCAAATGCGAGGAAACCTGCCATTGAGGCATGGAAGTTCCAAGGTACTGATTGGTTTCTAAGTCTAATTCCTGGATAATGAGTTGAATTTGACAGGAATAGACACATTGAAGGAGGGCCATGATGTATCCCCCATCATCAACATGAAATGATGTGGAATGATAGAGAAAATGTGGACATAATGACATGGGTATGAATACTGCATAGTGGTTTTAAGGTTGATACTCCCCTTGAACATTGCGCAGGAAGACAATTGACTTGGAAATATTTGACTTGAGGAGGCTAGGATCCAAACATGATGTGATTATCACCATAGTGTGATGACAATCAAAGGTTCTCTTCGAAGGAGTCGAAAGAGTATGACGACATGTAGAGCATGATGACAACCAAAGGTTCTCTTTGAATGAGTCAAAAAAGTATGATGACACATGGAATTCGAATGACTCAGAGACAAATGGATTACCCAACTATACGAAATAATGTAGACAAGTGCCATGTTCAAGGACGACAAACAACTTCCATAATGTTTCAAAAACTCGACCCACTTCCCAAATTCACCCCCCACCATGATTGGCGAGTACCTCTTTCTTGTTTAATGAAATCGAGAAGGATAACATATGCTTGGTATAACTCATCTTTGATGAGCCCCTCTTCCCATGTTTAATGAACCGTAAGAAGTAAGGGTTCTCTCCCATATGGGTCTTTCAATGTATGTTTTATGAGTCCAGTGAAAGTAAACTTGATGGCCTTTTCATATTTAGAGAGAATCAAAAGATGTTAAACAAGGATCTAGATTGACTTTTTTGTAAGTTTAGTCTCCTAAGCCTAACCAATATAAAATAATACTCATGAGAACTCTCCTAACCAATATGGTCAGGGTGTTCCTTTTTCGTAAGTAGTCTGATGAGACTGAAAAAGAGATAAACTATCGCTCAATAAACATGCTTTCTAATTCAGTTTAACGAGCATGAAAGAGAACAAGATTGCTTGGAAATATTTTCACATTTAGGGATTTTGAAAATATTTTAAAGGAGACTCCAAAGAGTTCATTTTTCATATAGCTTTTACAAGTCCGAAAAAGTGATAAAACTATACTCGGTAACCTATTCTCATGTATTTACAAGCACGAGAAAGAACAAAGAGTGAGCTTCGTAACCTATTCTCCTATATTTACGAGCACAAGAAAGAACAAAGGCTAAGCTCAGGATTGGTTTCATTTTTACACAATATTGAAAACAAAGTAAAACTATGCTTGGGTAGGTTTCATTATTTTGTGAGCTTGAAACTAGAAAATAAACTATGCTCAGAACCGGTTTCATTGTTTAACGAGCTTAAAACTGAAAACTAACTATGCTCGGTAATTCCTAACATATGGTCCAAAGGTTTCAACGGAGGATACCTATGGGTGGTTGGTACTTCTCCCCCTACTTTTGAAGCTAGCGTCTTAACTCTAGCATGATAACCAGAGGCTGGAGACATGCTCCCCAAGCTTCGTTTCATTCACCAACTCTTCTCCTATCACCAATTTCTATACCAGAATAGACTCCTAGTTACTAATAGAAAAATGTTCACTAGAGAGGGAGGAAGAAAGAGGATCAAATGACCTAGGTGGATGAAATGAAGGTTCAGGTAAGAGCTTGAATGAAATACTCGACTTAACGGGAGAGGTGAATGTTTCATTTTTTAACGAGATTGACATAGAAAAAATAACTATGCTTGTACCCTCTCAGTTAGATTCCCAGACCTTTGTTTCATTTTTTAATGAGCTTGACATAGAAAATAGAACTATGTTCGTAAGGAGTTGTTTCATTTTTTAATGAACTTGACACAGGAATTGAACTATGCTCGTAACCTCTGGGTTCGATTCCTATACCTCTATTTTATGTTTTAATGAGCTTGCCACAAAGAATAAAACTATGGTCGTAACCTTTGGGTTCAATTCTCAAACCTCTGTATCATTTTTTAACAAACTTGCCACATAGAAGAAAAATATGCTCGTAACTCTCTGTTTCATTTTTTAACAAGATTGAAATAGAAAAGAGAACTATGTTCGTGACCTCTTCTTGATCATGGCTTCCAATAGGACAATTCTCTGGAAGGAATACACGTCAAGGGACACACCTCAATCATGGCTTCCAAGGGATCCTCATTGGATGAAAGAATAGCGCTCTAGAAATGATACATATCGAGGGTCACAACAGGGGTAAATACATTAGACTCTAATAGCCCTATTGAAGAGATTACCATATCAAATGTCATATCTAAGTCAGAAGAAGTCGATCATACAAGGAGAGGCTCAGTTTCTTCGGTAGTTGAAAACGTGGGATGTGTCGCCACATAATTAACCTGTGGTGGGGGGAATACCACTTGCATATAAGGACCATTTAGGGAAGGTTGGTGGATGACAGTCAAAGTAGGACCAACAAACAAAAGTTGATCAATAGTCACAATTTTTCCATTATGAGGGAAATATATCACTCAAAAGAGAGTGGACACGATAACTTTCATTGCTTTCAGAAGTGTTCCGAAAAACCGCAGTATTGTTAGTGGATTGTCAACGTTTCAGATCCATATTAGGATCCATCTTCAGGACAAGAAGACTTGGTTTAAAAATGATGAGAAGATCTTGTTATAAATACTTAAGAGGAACGAAAACTAGCGAAACTTTATTTACAAGCTTGAATTAAGTTTTAGGGTTTTATTTTAATTTTTTTTAAAGTTAAGTTATTATAAAATTCTTCATTTTTTAAATTATTGTTTTAATTTAGGTATGGTAAATGTTTTAAATTTCTAGTGATGCAAGGTGTTTTAATAAGATATGTGTTCATAAGTTTAAGTCTAAGTGATTAATTTTTTAAGAAGATAGGTTAGTGGCTTTTTAAGGGCTTTGGTTAATATTAAGTTTTTGATAATAGTATAATAGGTATTTAATTAGTGTTTTTAAAGTCGGGGTTTATTTATCAAAGGGTCTATTTATCGAAGGGTTATTTGGTAGTGCTATTAATAATAGTAAAATAATAATATAAATAAAATAAATATTAAAAATGTTTTTTATTAGTGTTATACTGGTAAAAAAGAAAGTTTTAATATTTATTAAAATTAGAAGAACGATTTGAGATTACTTTACCTATTGTTATTCTTATTTTTATGAATCAAAGGGAACCATTTTTCACTTAGTTCTAGGTCACTATCTCTGTTTAGGTTGCTTGGGTGTTTTCGGATTTCAATTGCTTCTCTAATACGTCGCTTAAAGAGCTAATCTTCTTTGGCCAAAATTTTGGTATATGCTAGGATAACATGGTGTTTTGTTTTAAGGGAGTGTTCTGCTAATGCAGAGATGAGAACTCATTCATTCTTCATGTCAACTCCATGCTCTTTAATCCTAATATGGAAGGAGCAACCAGTTTCACCGATGTAGCATTTTCCGCATGAGCACTCTATTTTGTAAATTACTTTGCTTTTGTGAGAGTCAAGTTTGTCTTTAACGAATCTCATATTTTGTTTGATGGTTTCATGTGGTTTGAATGAGATCTTAATATCTTTTTTTCTAAGGACCCTTGCAATCCTATCGATTACTCCTTGGATGTAAGGTAGGCAGGCATTTTTATTAGGGTTTTGGTTTTTTAGGGAGTTAGGACTTTTGCTAGTTTTTTCTAGGGATTTATTTATTGCATTATTAATGTCTTTGTGTTTATAACCTATGTTCTTAAAAATATTGGAGAAGTGATCTTTTTCTTGTTCTAGGTGTGCTTCATCGAAGATTCTTATGGCTCTCGTGGCCAAATTTTTTAGGACTCCTAGTTTCTGGTTGGGGTGGTGATGGGAGTTTGTGTGGAGATAGTTTTCTACGTGGGTCTTTTTTCTATAGACCATATGCCCTAGATTTCCATCGCTTTTCCTATTGATTAGAATGTCTAGAAAGGAGATGCTACCATTTTCTTCAAGTTCCATTGTGAATTTTATTTATTCTGAGATGTTATTTAGGTGTTGAAAGAATTTTTGTAATTCCTCTTTCTCGTGGGGCCAGAGTACATTGGTGTCATCAACAAATCTCTTCCACCTTGATGGTTTCAGGGGAAAGGAATCCAGAGATTTATTTTCAAAGTTTTCCATGAAAATATTGACAACAATGGGGGATAATGGGGATCCCATCTCTACGTCGCCGGTTTGTTCATAAAATTCTTCTTGGTAACTAAAGAACGTGGAGCGAAGACAAACTTCAACTAGTTTTTCCATTTCTGGATCAATCACTTCTTTTACGATCTGGATAGCTTCATCTAGAGGGATTTTTTTGAAAAGGGAGACTACATCAAATCTTATGAGAGTGTCTTGAGGTTTTACTTTTTCATTTTTAATGATTTTAATAAATTCATTGGAGTCTTTTATCAAAGAGTCAATATAGCCTAGTAAGGGGCTAAGAATTTTGGCTACATGTTTATCTAGTTCATAGGTTGGTGAGCCTATGGTATTCACTATGGGTCTAAGAGGAATTTTTTTTGTGTGAATTTTTGGTAGACCGTAGATCCTAGGGGTGATCTCGCTATTGGGGGTTAAACGTTTTTTAGTTCTTTAATCTAGGTTAGAATTGTTGATGGATTTCTTTACTTACCTTATGATCTTCTTAATGGGATTAATAGGAAGTTTCCTATAGCTGCCACTCTAGGATATGTGTTAAATCATCTTCTTATTGTAATCATTATGGTTCATAAGTATTGTGGTACCACCTTTATATTCCCTGAGAATTACTAAGTTATCATCGTTCTTAAGGTTCTTTAAAGTTGCACATTCTTCTTTACTAATATTGCTTCTTGGAGGTTTCTCCCTATGTAGAATGACTGCACAGTCTTGTCTTATTAGATCTTTGTCTTCATATGTAAGGTTTTGGATGCTATCTTCTATGCAACAAATGATGTTGTCAACTGGAATGGAGGTTGGGGAGACTGCAAAGTTCAAGCCTTTCTCTAAAACGCTAAGCTCGACTTCATTTGGTACGTGCAAGGGAAGGTTCACTACTTTCTTTACATTGGTGTCTTTTTTTACTTTTTTTATTGTTAAGTAACCAATCCGGTTTGGATTTCTATCTGGTTCGGGTTTGTTGGTATTATTTTCCAGCTTTCATGGTGGCAACGACATCAATTGTCTTCCATAGTTTAGGTTTTATGGAATGCGCTAGTTCCAGGTGTAGTTTAAGTGCATTTTTGGAAAGGTGTTCAAGACTACATCTATTATTCTTGATTTCTCCTTTGATTATGGATAAACCTAGCTTGAAGAAGGATGAGACGTTCCATTTGTTTTTAGCTTTGTGCTCGATCTGCACGAACTTGGTAGAACGTTTTCATCACTACATTTTTTTATAAATTCCAAATCTGCAACTCTTCTCTTGATTTTAACCCTAATATTTTCTAGATCACGGATTTTGTCCAGAGTCTCCCTTCCGTACAAGGAAATAATCTGATTAATGAAATTTCCATGGTGAGTATTGTTTTCAGAAGTGTTCAGAAAAACCACAGTATTGTCAATGGATTTTCAATGTTTCAGATCCATATCAGGATTCATCTTCATGACAAGAAGCCTTGGTTTAAAAATGATGAGAATATCTTGTTATAAATACTTAAGAGGAAGGGAAACCTACGGGTCAGATAGAACCTTAGCGAAATTTTATTTAAAAGCTTGAATTAAGTTTTAAGGTTTTATTTTTAATTTTTTTTAAGTTAAGTTATTATAAAGCCCTAGAAAAAACCAGAACCTTAATAAAAATTCCTACCTACCTTACATCCAACGAGTAACCGATAGGATTGCAAGGGTCATTAGCAAAAAAGAGATTAATACCTCCTTCAAACCACATGAAACCATCAAACAAAATATGAGATCCGTTAAAGACAAACTTGACCCTCACAAAAGCAAAGGAATTTACAAAATAGAGTGCTCATGCGAAAAATGCTACATCAGTGAAACTGGCCACTTCTTCCATATTAGGATTAAATTGCATGGAACTTACATCAAGAATGAATGTGTTCACACCTTTGCCTTAGAAGAACACTCCCTTAAAACAAAACACCACGTTCTCCTAGAAGATACCACAATTTTGGCCAAAGAAGATCACCTCTTTAAGCGACATATTAGAGAAGCAATTGAAATCTGAAAACACCCAAACAACCTAAACAAAGATAGTGGCCTAGAATTAAGTGAACATTGGTTCCCTTCGATTCATAAAAATAAGAATAACAACAGGTAAAGTAATCTCAAACCGTTCTTCTAATTTTAATAAATATTAAAACTTTCTTTTTTACTAGTATAACACTAATAAAAAACATTTTTAATATTTATTTTATTTATATTATTATTTTACTATTATTAATAGAACTACCAAATAACCCTTTGATAAATAGACCCTGACTTTAAAAACACTAATTAAATACCTAATATACTAATATTAAAAACTTAATATTAACCAAAGCCCTTAAAAAGCCACTAAACTATCTTCTTAAAAACTTAATCACTTAAACTTAAACTTATGAAAAAATATCTTATTAAAACACCTTTCATCACTAGAAATTTAAAAAAAATACCATTACTTAAATTAAAAAAATAATTTAAAAAATGAAGAATTTTATAACAACTTAACTTAATTTTTTTTTTAAATAAAACCTTGAAACTTAATTCAAGCTTTTAAATAAACTTTCGCTAAGGTTCTAGCCGACCCGTAGGTTTCCCTTCCTCTTAAGTATTTATAGAAAGCTCTTCTCATCATTTTTAAACCAAGGTTTCTTGTCTTAAATATGGATCTTTATATGGATCCAAAACGTCGGCAATCCACTGATAATATTGTGGTTTTTTCGAACACTTCTGAAAACAATCCTCACCACAAAAATCTCATCAAACTTTCATTGTGTAGACATAATCTCGCCCAAGGAGAAAAGTAAAATCCAATGGGTCGTGAACTACCATAACATCAATATAGACATTTTTCCCTCCTAAAGTAACATGCAACTATGGAAGGATCCCTAAAGGTTCAATGATTCGTTTGTTAAAATCTAACAGGTTTTGGATGATTGACACAAGCTGAGGACAACCTAAATCTTGTCTAGCAATTGAGGATAAAATACTAACAAAAGCACCTTTGTCTACAATAGTCTGAGGAACGTCCCTACTACAAACCTGAATAGTGATTTTTGGAGAGGTACGTAGGAATAAAGACGAGGTCCAGTTAGCTCATGCCAATCGAAAAGAATGGCCTCACTACTTGGAGGGGGTTCAACAATAGAAGGAGAAATGCTTCCTTGTATGGAAGAATCGGTATTAAAAAGAAAAATATGAGCAATATCAACTTCACTCTCTAGAGGGAGAGTGGGATCGACCGATGATGGGATTGGATTGATCACTTGGTGAGTGTCACTATTTAAGGGGAGAGCGAGATCGACCGATGATGGACTCGAAACAACCACTTTGAATTCACTCTTCAAGTGAAGAGTGGGATCGACTGATGATGGATTCAAATTGACCACTTGAACTTGACTCTTCAAGGGAAGAGTGGGATCGACTGACAAGGGAACCAGATTGACCACTTTAACTACACTCTTCAAGGGAAGAGTGGGATCAACCGCTTGATCAACCAATGGCGGGTTGGGAGAAAACTTACGGTAACCAATTGGAAGTTATTGTTGGGAAACAACAAGGTCTTCCAACAATTTCAAGGATTCATCCATATGAGGGAAAAGGTGAGTTTGATGACTACCTTCACATAACCTACAAGGAAACTTGACTCTACTTTTCTTCTTCCCAACATTACTTTCACTAGTTGATGGCTGGTCACCAGCATGACTTGTAGAGGTTGATGACATGGGTTGTTTGGAACTTGTGGACCACACGTTTAAAAACTTGGGAATACTAGGGAAATCCTTAAGAAGGTGGTCACCCTTACAAATACTGCAAGGGAATTTGGGCTTGCGAGTTGTCTTGGTAGGTTTATGAACCTCACCAATATTCCTAACCTAATTGACAGTAACTGGTTGATTTATTCCAACATGTCCTGCAGTAGTTGGAAGTTTGGCCCCTTGATTATTTTTCTTCTTCTTCTTATCCACCTGATTACTAGCTTTGGAGCTTTCATTAGGCGAAGGAGAACAAAGGAAAGAACACGCGACATGCGAAGAAGGCAAAGGGTCAACATGAGGTGGATGTTCTTGGGGTGAGGGGATTATATTCGAAGGACCAGAAGCATTCAAGATAACCAAAGTGGAAAACATACATACTGATAACCCGATAGTAAGTTCGGGAAGACTCAATGTGGCAATATAAGGAAGACCAATGTTTCCAAAAGAAGGAAAAACAAAAGGTTCCATGGGAAAAGGGGTTCCTTCGTTGGTAGTTCCAGATCCTAATGCCATATATACTTATTCAACCTAAGGTTCACTAGGGAAAACAAATAGCACACTCTAAAAAATCTAGGAAGAAAATAGACAAACAAACCTTCCCACAATGAAACCACTAGTTGGTGGTGAAATCCAATGTCGCAGGATCAATATGAGTGGGTGGAATAGTTACGTTGGCGACCTGATTAATAGACTTACACCCTAGTGCAAGTTCCCACATGGTACACCCGTGGGTTACCCTCCAACGATCCCTAGTGAGTTTGACCAATGTATGTTCCAGGTAAAACAAATAATTTCCCCTTTGTCGTCACCTTGTGTATGAACCCCAGAGATTATGGCCACTAAGACTACCACTTACAACAACAAAATCCTAGGGAAACAGTCGACAATCGGGTATACACGCAAGGGCAGGGTCAAAACCCAAAATCCCCTTGAGAGGTGCCTTTGATCGAGGTGTGAACCTCCCAAGTGATCTCCAAGTGCCTAACGACATTGTTTGTAATATGTGCAAACCACTCCACCAAGACTAACAAAGTGGGGTTAGTTACTCCATTGGCCCCAATGTGACCTCATGATTAACCCTTGTGTGAGAAGGGTTGCCCAGGACAATGATGTGGAAAATGGATTTCTCTCCCTAACTCAATATTCTATGTTTGTTTTATAGCTTTAGAAAGTTATGTTCACCACCTATTCCAAATCCCTACAACTAATCTAATGTAGGTTTGTAGATCCCTAGAAAGAAAATTATCTAGATAGATTATAATTAGTGCTTTGATTTTATGGTTGTTTGTTACTCAAAGGTATGGAAATGAAACTAATGATATTGTGACCTTGACTCCAAAAGAGTGCAACAAAATGAGATGATGAACTTTCTATTCAATGAACTCTATGTACAAGAGGGAGAAGAGGTGTGCTTTCTTTTTCCAAAATAATCAACTACCCAGCTTCCAATGCAATGCAACAACCAGTACAAAAACAATTCCTGAATCCCAAGAAAATGTTCAAGACAATGTTACTAAGTAGAATGCAATCAAATTCTCTTTGTTTGGTTCTAAAATGTAATGTAATCAAATGCAATGTCTTAATGCTTCTTCGCTTTCAAATGAAATGAAAGAGTTCAAGGTTGAATAGAGAAGAACACAAAGCATAAAGAAGATCCAAACAAGGACGCATTCACAAGCTCGAAAACTGAAAGAATCAAACGTAGAAATGACCTCTTACACTCATTCAAGCAGATATTTTGAAAGAAAACGATCACTCTAAAAAGGGATTTTAAACCAACAGATCTGAGATCAATTGATGTTGCAACCGACCCTAAAATATTCAGAATTGACTTGATGGATCAACAATTTCCAAAAAGAAAACTAAAATAACAGGGTTTGATGCATTGTATTGTCTCCAAGTTAATGAAATTAAACTTCCAAAACAGAAAAGAAAGCAACTTGAAAGATTTCAGAAAGCAACAAACATAAGTCTAATGATTGGGCAATCACCCAAATATCATAACCACTATCAATCAAAACTGCATCCAAGGATCAGATGAAACTTGAATGTTTGACCTTTCACAACTTGATCCAAGACAATAGATTATCAAAAGAAAACAAGAGTGATATAAACAAATCTTTCAAACAAACAAAGTCCTAAGCAATCCAACAATGATCTGAGGCCTAATTCTGAGTAAAAAAGAATCAAGAAACATAGGGGGAAAGGGCCAAAAATTAGTCTAGAAACAGGGGGGACACTCCTGTAATCAAGCAGATAGGGCATCGAAAGGGAGGAGGATGCTCCCTAATACAATAGAAGAGGGCATTAAGGACACTCCTTATGGGTTAAACAGGGGGAATCCCTAAGTAAATGACACTCTGTAGGCCATTAGGGGGGGCATCCTAGCTCTAAACAGGTAAAAAAAGTGATCTAGATCAAGTGAAATTCAACCCATACTCAACATAAAACTAACCAAGGACTTTGTAGACTACTCAAATAGGGTGAAAACACAGAGAACCTCAGAAACAAAGCATTCAAATCAACAATGCAAAAGGAAAGAGACTAAAAACCAAGGAAACACTTGTTCCCTAGTATGGTTGCCAAAAACTATTGTGGGCAATCTCCCCCTGCGGATAGGTTGAGCTCTCCTTAGTTGGGTTTTATTCAACTAAGACAGTTCTAACTAATGGTACCTAACATTCACAAATTCCATCCATTCATACATGAAATGAGAGAGAAAATGAGAAGGAGAAAGAAGTACATGTTTACGTTGGTTGTCCTCTATGCTCCTCGCCACTCTGAAATTGGATTCAAACCAACTCTAGATGTAGTCTACCTACAAAAGAATAAGACTACCCTCCTCTTCTACTAGTTGCAACAAGTTAGGTAAATACTATCCTAATTAGGTTACACTCATTCAAACATGAATAGAAACAACAATGGAAATGAGGAAATATGCCAAGTTAATATATATAAGAAACAATGGAACTTACAATGGGCTGCAAGCTTCCTCCATGCTTCTCTTTTCCATCCCCTTATGTGCACTGCCAAAATACTTATGAAGTCTGAGATAAAAAGTTTGATATATTTCAGATGAACCCCCTTTCAACCTTGAGAGGCCTAGTTTATATATGATCTTGGAAGGTTTAACCAACATAGGGAATCAAGGGAACGGTTGAGGATTAGGTGCATAAGGTCGATATTCTTCATCCTTAGGTTAGGATTGAATGCCAAAAGTAGAATATCTCAAGATCATGAGTCACCCTAAACCATAACAACCCAAAGATCCTGAGAACATATCCCACAAAAAAAGGAGGAATCGATTAAAACTCTCCTAACAGGAAGGAATCTTCCCTAGAGTGGCAGACAGGGCATCCTAGACACTCCCAAATGGTCTACTAGGGGGAATCCATGAGGGGGTGGGATGCTCCCTATGCATGAAAAGTGGGGTGTACTCCTTCCAACTAAGCCAAAAATTGAAGGAAAAAGTCATGTTTTCGACCTCCTCAATGGGTTTTTCTTCTCCTCAATGGCTAGGGATGATAACAAATTGTTGTTCCAAGGTGCCAGAGTGATGAAACATAAATGTGACACCTATGACAGTGTCATTTTGGAATTACGACACTCAACAACACAACTGTACATAAGTGTCACACTTAATGAAAAAGAGACATATGTGCGACACTTAGTACACCACTAGGCAGTGTGCAAATTTTACGTATAACAGGAAGGAAGATCGTTAGAAGCCTTTAGGCATTTTGGGTCCATCGATATGGGCTAAGCCCCATTAAAATTGTATAAATATGTAAGGGTTTTGGGATAGAGGAAGAAAAACAAGTAAGAAGAGGAGGAGAGAGCGAAGAGTGAGAGAGCGACGGAGAGATAGAAGGATATGGAAACAGATAGTGATAGGCGAATAGGAGAACAACAAGGCAATTTTGTATAAGTGGAGTGCTTATGTTTTGTAATGGATGTTATCAATAATATAATAAGAAGCCATCCATTGTGGACGTATCCCATCTTGGGTGAATGACGTTAATCATGGTGTCTATGTGTTATGATGTGTGATTGTTTTGTTTATTGTGCATATGATATATGTTTTGTTGCTATGCATATGTTACATGTTATTATGTTTCTGTGCACATGATATAAGGAATAATGAATAAAGGCTAAGTAGAATGGTTATAAGGACCGCCTCCCATCTTTTCATTACTGCAAAAATATGGTTCCTACAGTTCCCATAGATACCTCAGGTGAGACTTGACCTGCTTGCAAGTGATGCCGAAACGGCCAGTATCTGAGGGTTTTGTTGGTAAATTCATGTTGAACCCTGGGTCTTCCCACTGCACGCCAACAACATCCTCTCTCTCATTTATAGGGTTAAAACCATCATTCATTCTCATGTGAAACACTTGGTCAACAAACTCGTTGATTGCCTAGCTAACGAGGGAATCGAAAAAATGAAAAACACGTTGGACCTTCCCTGCGAGCTTGTCCCACCCTCCCCCCTGCACACCGACTGCACCACTCTGGCTCATGCAGATTATGTTCCCCCGTATAAGGTAGCATGGAAGCTGTTATCACTCCAAGAAACCCTTTGTGGTTGTAGACCAAAGGTGCTTGGTAACTTCAAGTAAAAATGTTTTTTGTGTTTTGTGTAGATTGATCAATGGGATAACTCAATTCAAACATGGTATTCAGACAGTCAAGATGATAAACAAATGAACCAGTGCTCTCATGGATTGATAATCAGTAAATAAACTTAAGTTGGCGAAGAACAAATTGCTCATAAACCAGTACACAATGTAGGGTCTAATAAGCAATGAAGAAACGATCTATCAACCTATGAGCCAAACAATGAGATAACAGTCATTCAAGGCTAGACAACTCAGATAAAAGCACAGAAAGAAGGCGGAAAACTGATATCAAAAGAGAAAGAAAAGCTGTGATTTAGAATTATCATCGATGGGCTGTTACATATGATGATACGTATCCAAGCCGACCTTCTTAGTCTTGAATGTAGCTTTATAGCTTTTACAAAGCATTTCTGAGATCCTAAAAATATGGATCTGTTTTGCTTGCTAAAAAATAGTAAAGAAACTAATTTACACAAATGTAGGGATAAATCCTCAAAATGGGGGTGATCTTCATGTGCTGGTCAAATATCTGTTCTAACAATTTGGTGAAGTGATGACTATCCTTCCAAGGCTCCTCCATAAAGATTACAAATTCTAATTTGATGAGTTGTTCTATTCATTCTTAATATTCTGCCTTCAAAAATGTCCAAAACTTGACCAAAGACTCCCTTTTGACTTGTCTTTCCCAAAATAGCCTTTGGATTTGATGGAATAATCCACCACAATCTAGTCAACAGGGTTTCATTGCACGATTGAAAATTTGGATACGGTATCGTGGCTATTAAGCCGTTCTGGGGCTTTCCACAGTATATGGCAAGTAAAACACCTTGTTGAAAGTCCACCACTTTCTTGGTATAAATCAAAAATTCCATGCTCTGCTTGTTGGCCGGACAGATTTTCAAAATTGAATTTCTTGGTCATAAAAAATCCATTTTCACATATGAATAGTCGATCGACATCTAGAGAATCTCGACTTTCCAATGATGTTATCAGATCTTAATTTGGAACTCAGGAAGGGATTGAAAAGATCCCTGCAAGTTTAAGTGTCATTTTTCCATTTTCAATTAAAACCCTAAGCGAACCTTTGTAAACAATGTCTGATATGGAAACAGAGATTTGATTTGATGTTGCCAACCGAGTCATTCTGTTGGTATTTGATAATCTTGACTTTCCCTGTTGCCTCTTTGTAAATTTTGTTAGGCTGAGGAGAAATTATGCACTTTCCACCGGTAGCCACTTTGTAGAGAGATGACCCTCCTTAGGCGCTAAAGCATGTATCTTTAATGACCGCATCCTTTCGGCGATTTTAAAGATATTTTAGTTTGACACTCAGCAGTAGCGTAAAATGATGGCTCGATCTCATAGGCTGTTGAGGTGGGCACTGACACACAATGAACCTTTGAAACCAAGTTAGGCTGTGGAAAGTAAAAATGACAATTTTGAAAAGAGACTTTACAATCAGAATTATTTTTAAGTCAAACCAAAATCCAAAATTTTGCGACTAAAAGAGACTTAACAATGAGTTGAGGAATCTATCAATAGCCATTCTATCCACTGTAAAACCCAACCAAATGATGGTGCTATTTTGGGAGTTAACATTTTGGCTCCAACTGGCATGGGCATCCCCCTGTGAGGTGACCAAGAAACTAGCTAGTTTGTTAGCCTTTAATTATTGGGCATGGAGTCTTTTTAGGTGGTTAATGAGCACCTGCGGGCTTCGCCTAAACCACATAGAAACTTACCCAAAAATCAAAACTTGATGAATCTTCATTACATGTGCAAAAATAATAACCCTCTGCTCTTTGAAATATGGTATTGATCTCTTCATGTGATGATCTCCTTTCCACCTGTGATCCCTTGAGTGCTACATTTAGAAAAGCGCCTGTTCATCATTTCGAAATAAACAAAACTTTCTTCTTTCAGGTTTGATTAGACTTGCATGGCGGAAAAGAAATACACTACTTGTTAACTCAAGTAGGAAATCAATATATTCATCATGCTTTTTGTTTCAATATTGGTGCATGGCATGAACATAAGTATCAAAATTTGAAACTGGAAACTTGATACAGACATCATAAACCTCTGATCTAGACACATCCCACAGTAATGCTTTTATCGGTACTAATGATGTGTCAATGCGCTTCAAAGCTTCGGTGGTTTTGAAGTATAGCAGCCTCCCAAGTCTCGGTGAACTTATCTGGGCGCACAACAACTTGAGATGGATGATGTGGTAGTCTATTTCTAGAATGGTCCATCAAAACAAGGTGAAACTTAGCCAAGGTTCCCTACTAACTTAAATCTCGCTCAAAAGCCTCAAGATATTGATAAGATAATTCATGATCCATCTCTTTTGACTAGTCTTCCGCTATTTCAATGAGAAAACCCACGATCTGGGCAAAAACTTGAACTGGTCACGGTAGAAAGCGGAGACTTCCGGTGACTAAGTCTTGCCGGTTGCATCGCAGGTTAAGGTTGTCAGCTTACAGCCAAAATTAAAAAACTGCCGACCAAGAAACGGTACACATCGATTAAGATCCGATGTCCATTTTGGCTGTTCAAAGAGTCGATTTTGATCTACGGATCGTAAGCTATCCACTGATGCTTTCAGATTTGAAATTGGAATTTTGGAAGGCCGCCGAAATGTCCCCGCAAGATCACGTGATTTCACCAGAAAATTCCTCCAAATTATCCCTTGACTTGTCTTTATTAATGGTTCAATCAGTGAACGGACATGCAAAACAGAGACTTGACAAATGTTGAGCAAATCATAAACTCGAGACTCAAGATAGGATTCATAAGTATGAGTTGCTTTGAGTTGGACTGAGATTCTGGCTGAAATTCAAGAATAGACTTGACATTTGATTTTCGGAGGTTTGAATTCGAGTTACTTAATGCAAGAGATGAGATTGCATGTCCCAATCATTTAAAACATGGGTTTGATATAAGGAGCTTCGGTGAATTGATAGTTCCCTCACGAATTAGGGTTAAAACAGCGAGAATACCTCACGGGCAACAAGATGATAGCGGCATTAGGGCTTGTTATCAATGGGTATGCTTCTGCATACGGGTGTCTCTCTCAATGAAAGGTAGATTTGACCATCAGCGGAAATTCTTCCATTGGGTTTTATAAAAAACCGACTGGTCGCGAGGCAAATGTCGAGTCGATTTAGCGTGAATTGGTTACCTGAAGGAAAAGCGGCCATCAGCAAACGTTATCTTCCTCTTGAAATATGCAATGAATCTTATCACAAGAGAGATCTTTTGCTGTACGCAGAGCTATATCCAATGCGGTCACCGCTGCAGCATTCAATAACAAGCGATCTACATGCTCCATGAAAGAGCATTCCTCTACCTACCCTACACTAATTAATAGGAGCAAAATGATCAAGTAACACTGAATTTACAATGCAATAATGTTAGAAAATGGTTTATTGTCATCATGATATATCTTGACTTGAAAAGTAATGAAAACCATATCATGCAGAAAACAGGTTTGAACACATGATAAAGATAATCCTCTTCTAACAAAAATATCCTTGGATTTATCCTGCTCATGAAATCTAAATAGAGCAATAGGGTCATCAAAATCAAAGAGAAATACCTCACGGAGTTCTTTGCTCCACTCTATTGTGTTGCGGCCGCTCTTAGTTTCTCCTGAAACTCATTCTTTGAGCATTAAAACGCTTGAGAGATCACGTCTTTTACGCAAGTCCAGGAGATGCCATCGAACATCTAGCTGGTTGCAACATCAACACACATCCCTTGATCATGATTACATTGTTCTAAGATTTGGCGACCCACAAATCACGGAAATTGTAGGCTGTTCTCATTAACCACTGCAGATCTGAAGCTGTCACTTGCTGATATGTCACTTTGTTCAACATCTTCATATGTGGTGTGATCTATCTTCTCCTGCAAGTTTAAAAATGTGAGTTGCTCATAACATGTGCTGCAGATTCAACCCGGAGTTAGGGATCTTCTACGTTATTAGGATCAAAGAGACTCATGTTTAGGCGAAGATCGGGCGACCCACCGCAAATCACGGAAATTGTAAAATTTTCTCTTCACTTTTCAAATTTTCAGCGGGAACAATCTCCTCTTCACGTGACAACCCCTTTTCGGAAAAGAGATCGGTAGATAATCACTATAAGTAATATGAATTGAAAGCCACATGGAAATCCTTGAGAGAATGAATACTACTTGACGAGGAAGGAGTTGGCTGACACCATTCAAGAGCATTTGCTCAAATTTTCTTTAGAAGGAAATTTGAACAGCTTGATCAAGACGTCTTCGTGAACAAAGCCATGTTAAAGCATGCATTCATGAAAATTGAATAAAGTGCTCACCGGGATGATCATGCTCGCTTCCCTCTCGAATGCAGGAAGATAATCACCCATTCATTTATAGTTAGCCTTGGATTGGAAAACCGGTAATACCCGAAAATCCGCAGGCAGCCTACTCTTGGCTAAGATTACATTTCATTTCATACGATTGGAGTCACCAACAATTTTGAACAATGGATTATGAATTCGTCCTCATGGAGTCGCCGGATAGATGATTACAACCAAAATGATGTCCGAACTTTGTCTATCATCAAAGGCTGGATCTATATCGTCTCCCAAGGAAGCTAAGCTTCCATCTCTTCTCCGACAGCGAAGCATCATTTTGTTATCACTCCAAGAGAAACCGCTTGTGGTTGTAGACCAAAGGTGCTTGGTAACCTAGAAAATGTTTTTGTGTTTTGGTAGCCAGATTGATCCAATGGGACCAACTCGAATTCAAAACATGTGGTATTCCAAGCGATCCAAGATGATAAACAAATGAACGAGTGCTCTCATGGATTGATAATCGATAGATAATAAACTTAAGTGGTAGAAAGAACAAATTGCTCATAAACCATTACACAATGTAGGGTCTAATAAGCAATGAAGAAACTATTTATCAAACTATGAGCCAAACAATGAGATAGCAGTCATTCAAGAATTTTGAACAGCTTCAGGATATAAAGAAGTCTACGAAGAAGATTGGAAGCCCGTTATCAAGAGAAAGAAAATTGTGATTTAGAATTAGCATCAATGGGCTTATCAAGATATTACGTATCCAAAAGCCGACCTTCTTAGTCTTAGAATGTGGCTTTAGCTTTAGATCTATTCTCTTAGATTCTAAAAATATGGATCTGTTTTTGCTAAAAATAGTAAAGAAAACTAATTAACACAAATGTAGAGATAAATCCTCAAAATGAGGTGATCTTCGTAATGTCTTCGGTCCAATATACGATTTCTACGGTTTGGTGAAGTGATGACTGGCCTTCCAAGGCTCCTCCATTTTACATCATAAGGATTACAAATTCTAATTTGATGAGCTGTTCTATTCGTTCCTAATATTCTGCCTTCAAAATGACCAAAACTTGACCAAGACTCCTCTTTTGACTTGTCTTTCCCAAAATAGCCTTTAGTTTGATGGAATAATCCACCACTGTCTAGTCCAAACGGTTTCATTTACTTTTGATTCGAAAACTTCAAATCTGGGCGAAAATCGTAAAATTCTGTCCGTGACAGGCTTTCAACAACTAACATACCCGAAAATCTGCTCCTTAGATGCTGAAAGTCGACACTTTCCACAACACACAATCAAATTTTGGACATACGTTAGCTGTTGAAAGTGGCGGACAGATTTTCAAAATTGAATTTTTTGGTCATAAAAAATCCATTTTCACATATGAATAGTCGATGGACATCTACAAATCCTGACTTTCCAATATTGTTGTCAGATCTTAATTTGGGCTCAGGAAGGGATTGAAAAGTTCCCCGCAAGTTTAAGTGTCATTTTTCCATTTACAATTCAAAACCCCTAAGCGAACCTTTGTAAACAATGTCGATATGGAAACAAAGATTTGATTTGATGTTGCCAACCCGGGAGTACAGCTTCTGTTAGTTGTTGATAATCTTGACTTTTCCTCAGCGCGCCTCTTTGTAAGCCCATGTTAGCTACGAGGAAAGTATGCACACCGGTATACTTTGTAGAAGACCCTCCTTAGTTGTTAAAAGCATGTATCTTTGACAACTTTGTAGAAGACCCTCCTTAGCTGCTTAAAGCATGTATCTTTGACAGCACGCCACTCGAGAACTGATTTTAAGAACCTTTTAAGATTTGACACTTTCAACAGCGCGCCAACTGATGAAACGATCTCCTTAGCTGTTGAAAGCGGGCACTTTCCACAGCGCACAATGAACCTTTGAAACCAAGTTAGCTGTGGAAAGTAAAAAATGACAATTTTGAAAAAAAAAGACTTTACAATCCAAATTATTTTTAAGTCAAACCAAAATCTAAAATTTTGCAGCTAAAAGACTTAACAATGAGTTGAGGAAACTATCAATAGCCATGCTATCCACCGTAAAACCCAACCAAAATGATGGTGCTATTTTGGGAGTTAACAGAAGCGACAAGCCCTTAGGCCAGCATCCGAGACTAGCTGCCACACGTCCTCACCCATAACTAACACTTGCCACCCTCCACCTATCACTAAATCTATTTTGTAAAAATATATAGAAAATTTAACTAAAACAACTTCTAAAACCTATTTATTATTTAAAAAATTACCATAAAAAAAAATACTTCTTTTATTTATCATAAATATATATTGTAATTGTGATACCTCACGTATATGTCTAAATGTTGAACAAAATAAGAGTAAAAACAATAACATATACCAAATAAAATAAAATAAAGAAAACATAACATGAACTTATAAATTAATAACATGTAGAAAATAAAAGAGAGCTAACATAACATACACTCATGAACTAAAAGGTCTACACTATTATTTGTAAAATATATAATGTCAACCATACAAAGATTTTGCTCAAATAGTAAGCCTAGTTTATTTTCTTGGAAAAGATATCATAATATAAGGTTTTTCATTATTATTCTATGACAATATAAAGGAGTAGAATGGATTTCATAGTTACATAGGGAATTTGTATACTCCATAAAATGGTTGTGTGTTGGGAGGTACTATCCAGTGTCTCGCTTTATCCCATGTGATCATCGTAGCAATAACTGCACCAAATCCAATTCCAATTCCCAACCCTAATGCAATTAATGAGATTTTTTCATCCACGTGACTCAACCATCCCCTTTTGCTGATACTATTATGTTTTTCTTTATCCTTGCATGGATGCCACTGATTACATGTGCTCTTACATGATTGTAATTGATTTCCTTCCTTGCATGGTCGGAATAATCACAACATAGACACTTATTTTTTTGAAATGAAGTCACACCAAAAGTGTTTAATTGTGTTCCTTTTGGGATTTGCCCACAAAGTTTGTTTGATGAAACATTAAAAAATGCCAAGCTAGATAAGACAGAGAGCTCTTGAGGAATCTCTCCACTCAAATTATTTTTGGACAAGTCCAATTGCTCCAAAGTAGATATCTCACCAAGAGATGCAGGGATTTTCCACCCGAGTTGGTTTCCAGATAAATTCAGTAATCGCAGACTACTCAAACTTCCTATGCTTGTAGGAATTTCACCATTAAGGTCATTGTTGGACAAGTCAAGTATTGTGTTTGTCTCCAACAAATATGTGAGGGAATACTCACATGCTTTTATGACAACGATGAAATCAGCATATAGTTTATTGCCTTGGACTTGAGAAGACCCACGGATTTTGAATCCTTGGAGTCTTTCAAGATTAGATGGTATTCTTCCACTGAAGTTATTGTTGGAAAGATCCAACACTTGCAACTTGGTGAGATACATGAACCATTGAGGAATTTCACCATAGAGCTTATTATAACCAACACTTAAAACTTTTAACTGGTCAAAATGTGCAAGGTAATCAGGAAGCTTACCTGTCAATCTATTTTTCCGCACATCTAAGAGTTGAAGCTTGGTACAATTGGCCAAAGATGCTGGAAAAATCCCAGAAAAATTATTAGAATAAACAGAGAAAACTTCCATAGAAGCTGGAAATCCTATATCCAAATTTCCACTAAGTGAGTTATCTGACACCTTGAATCTTTGCAGATAGTACAATTACTTAGAGACGCAGGGATCTTTCCATTCAGCTTGTTAATGGACAATATCAAGTGCTCTAATGCAACACATTTACCGATACCATCGGGAATTGGCCCCTCAAGGCTGTTACCAGATAAATCTAATCTCTGAAGCGAAACTAAATCACTGATACTTTCAGGGATAGTGCCAGAGACACTGGTATTAAATATGCCCAATTGAGTGAGGGCCTTTAGATTACCAATGCTATTTGGGATACGCCCACTTAAATTGTTTGCAAACAAATACAAAATTTTCAGAGAATGAAGCTTCCCTATGGCTTTCGGAATCGTCCCTGAAATATTATTGCTATCAAGATGAAGTTGTTTGAGCTTCTTCAAATTCGCAATACCATCAGGTATTCTGCCAGTAAGCAAGTTTGTACCAAGATTGAGGGAGGTCAACTCACTCAATTTAAAAATGGCTTGAGGTATCCCACCATTGAACTTATTTACACCCAGATTTAGGTAGGTCAAATGACTCAAATTACCAATTGCTTCAGGTATGCTACCAGTCAAATTATTGGTATTCAGGTGCACTTGTTCAAGCATGCTCAAATTAGCAATGCCCTCCGCTATGGTGCCTTCCAATCCAGCATCAAGAAGGATTATGGCAACCACTCTGTGATTTATGCATACAATTGTAAATGACCAGCATATGTACTTTGAATTCTCAATCGTCCAATCCCACAGCGTTCCATAAGGATCGATAAACGCCTTCTTCAAGGACAAAAGCGCCTCCATGTCCCCTTCATCGACAGAATACTCCCCCAGGTTTCCATTTGGATCCGTGGATGCTGAGAATTGAGGAGCAGAATCCTCTAGCGTGAATTCTTTCACAACAAAATCATGTGGCTGAACAGAACCACTTTCACTTGCACCGGGCCTGCGGTCATACAGACGATCATTGTATTCCCAATGAATATTGGAGGAGAAAAATGGGTTCTCTGAGTTACTTACAGTATCCACCGCAGTTGTGGTTTCCATGATCAGAAAACACACAAGAATATGAATAATAATGGCCATAACAGCTCTATCCATTTCTCTCTCGCCGCCAAAGTCCTTAAGGCCTGGCCTTGCCTTGCCTTTCTGTTCTTTGCTTTGCTGTGTTCGTGTATACAGAGGCCTCCCGTACTTAAAGTGAAGCAGAGGAAGTTGAAACTTGAAAGGTGCGAATACAAGAGATGAAACGGTGGAAAAATGGTTTATTCATTATAGGCGGCGCCTGCGCCGGCGCCATCCAGAAACGTATTTGACTATAGCAATTTAGTTCAGTACTCCACGTGTTTCAATAGAGGCCTCCCATATGTAAAGTGAAGCACAGTAAGTTGAAAGGTGCGAATACAATACATGAATTTGACTGGTAGCACGGCGTGTTTGACGTCTTAGCTCCGCATTCAAAGCACCGTATGGGTTCTTACCTAAAATGAAAACAGAGGTCCTTATCGATCACATGTTTGAAGGTGGACGTGTTTGTTGGTGCTCGGAATCGTTGTCTTTTCCCATCCTTAAACAACCGTTTCAAGAGCTTTGTGAGTTATATATGCTATGTGTCCATGTAAAAATATTTTTGACATAAGAACATCAACATAGAGTTCACTAATAAAGAAAGAAAGAAAATGATTTTAATGTTCACGAGGCTAACAATAGTCTATGGGACAGACCACCTCACATATTGATGTTTGTTTCTGCAATTCAGCCATTTTCCTATTCAACTTGATGATGAGCTCTCCTAATTTCTCTATTGTTCCCTCGTTGAATAAGTTATTCCAATAGCTTGTTGTCAAGATACTTATATAGTTGTCTCCACTGTCTTTGAAGGCTTCACACTCTAAAATGAAATATTTTTCTGTTTCCACTTTTTCGGAGGTGTAGAACACACACACCCTTTCTTCCCAAGCTTCTTTTGATCTTTTCCAATGCCCAGTTTCACAACGGAGTTGATGGGAATTAGTTCTTAATTGGGCAATAAGCATTTTGGCTCTCCAAGATATATTGGCCCCTATGTGCGTCTTTTGATGATGATTGTATGTGGGGTTAAACTCTTCAATATAATACTTTTTCTTTCTCCTGAGCCCTTTATCCCAAGTTCGTTTGTGGAACCTATCAATAACAAAAACCTTTATCTCTTTATTGTTCGTAGGGCACCTGTTCAAGTGGATATCTCATTTATTAAGCCATTTAATATTTTGTCGCATCCACATCTTCTTTCTTTTGCACAATATGTCATTGAAGACTACCTTAGGCCATCGATTGTCTTCCATTTCTTCAATTTTTTTTAGATATCTTATGAGATGCACCATAGCGATTGCTTCAATAGGAGCAACCCCCATTTCACTCAACATGATATCATATGGGACTGAACTTTTAATTTTAAACTTGTTTGTGATCAAGCGTTTTTGAATCTTCTCAATTTGCTTCCACTGTAAGTCAGATGTGCCACTGGCTCACACTTCACAACCATATAGAACCATTGGGATCACTAAAAGCCCAAAGAGAGTTTGCGTAGTCTTCCAATCCCATAGCTCCGCTTCTCTGCACCTATTTTGAAAAGCATAGAATGTTTTCTAACCTCCCACGGTTCTTTTCTTTCTGCAACCTTCCCAACTTAGATTTTTGTTGAAGTCAATTCCGAGGTATTTGTAATCTGCCACTTCTTCAAGAGTGTCGCCTTCAAAGTAGAACTTATGTCGCTTATGTTTTCTTTTGCTAGAAAAAATCACCATTTTCGTCTTGCTAGTATTGACTTGCATCCCCACTGTACTACAAAAGTGCTCAAGGGAAATTAAGTGTTCTTGCAACCTAAGAGCGGATTTAGCAATCAAAATAAGGTCATCTGCATACAAAAGAAGCCTTATCACAAAATCACCCAAAAGAGCACCATTACCCTCCTGTGATTTTAGCCACTCTTCAAGTTTGTCTATATATAAACCAAAAATGGTAGGGGACAATGTGCACCCTTGCTTGACCCCTATATCGCTCCTAAAACTTTCGGAGACACCAGCTGATGTTCTGATTTTGACTTTAACCTCCTCATATAGCCTATGGATGGCTAGTCTACGATGTATAAGAACCCCAAGTTCCTCCATTCTATGCCAAAGCTTATCTCTAGGGACTGCGTCAAAAGCTTTTTTGAAATCGACAAAGCAACAAAAGGCTCCCTCTTTTTTCTCCCACACTTTTTCAATGATGTGCCTTAGAGTTATACCGTGATCAATCATTGAGTGTTTAGATCTAAAACCTGCTTGTCCTTTAGCACGCTTATCCCCTTCTTCCGCCCACTTACTGATTCTATTTTCTAGCATACTTCTAAATAACTTTGCAAACAAGGGATTTATCATTATGGTCCTATAGTTGGAGGGATTGTTGACATCCCCACTCTTGAAAAATGGTATTGCTAGGCTTGTTGTCCAATCTATAGGGAATCCTTGTTGAATGATGTTGTTGAAATTTTTCATAATGTGAGGTGCAAGAGTTTTTGAACCCCACTTTAGATATTCTGCTTGGAGTTCAACTAAATCTTTTGCTTTTCCAACACTCAACTTTTTGATACCCACCTCAATTTCTTGCACGGTGAAGAGCTTAGTGGTAGTGTTAACCAAGGGAGGGAGGTCCACCTTAGGATATTGCTCATAAAGTTGTTTTGCATACTCGAACCATTGATAGGCTGTGATATTATTTTCAGTTTGTTTATTTTTCATTTGAATTCCTTCCAAAATAACTTGGGGTTATTTTTCCCCAAGAAGATTAGTTCATCCGTCCTTGAGATCATGAAATCAACTTTTTTCTTTCATACAATTTGCTTGTAAGCTTTTATGTTTATTTCTTTCTGGCTTGACTCTTTCAAAGTTTCTCTTGTTGTTTTTCATTCCTCATCAAACCAAACATTAACCGGAAAGCAGTTTGTTTCAGATTTCCTATTTTTTTCTCTTTTTCATTCTGTAAGTGCGCTTTTGATTAAATTTGTTAGCTCATGGCTATGAAGGCCCTGGGACAGAATTTTCTCCTTGTTTTACAACCACTTTAGCACTATCTTGAAGGTGTTACAGTGTTTTTGAGTCAACAAAATTCTACCCTTTGGAGGTTGTTGAATGTGCTATTTTTTATTCCCATGTTGTTGTTGTTCGACCCACGTTAGACTTAAATAGATCGGTTTATGATCAGATTCCAACTCCCACAGTTGTTCACCAATCAAAACTTTCTCCATTTTCTCACACAAGCCATGTGAGCAAATTGCATAGTCTACTACACTTGCTTCATTGTAGGTATTACAGGTGAAATTGCCAAAATTCGCCCATCTAGCCAACCCATTACAAATGATTAAGTCAAATGCCCCACATAAAGTAAGCAGTTGTTCTCCAAAGAAGTTGCAGCTTTTGTTGTCCTCTGAGACTCTTGTCCACTAATGATTTCTTTCTTCTGTAAGTCAAATGGGGTTCCAGCCTTCCTTACAACGAAGAATAATAGCTTGTTCACATGCTATCCTAGCATTGAAATCACCCACTATAAGGACTTCACTTAGTTGAGAGTACGTTGCAATATTGTTTTTTAAGGTTGCAAAGGGGTCTTTGTGGTCAAGCCCCCTATTTTTGTAAGTTTTTTAAACTTGTGGGGCAAAATAACATGCTGCAATCTTGATGATATTACCATTTTATGATATTGTAAACCAAATGAATTGTTTATTTGAGTCTTCTCTTTCTAACTAAATGAGACGACCTTTTTTTTTCTTCACTAAGACCATGATACCCCCGTGTCCTTTACCATTTTCAGATGCTTTGTTCCACACTGGCATCTTCACATACTCTTCAAACATAGGTGTCTTGCACCCTTCATTATCATGTGTTTCCAATAGACAAATTATGTCTTTATCTTCCGCGATAGGTCATAACCCAGGTCCCCGCCTCCAAGGATAACCTCTGCAATTCCAACAAACTAATCTTAAGGAAACCTGGGAGTAATTTGATTGCTATTTGTTTTGGTCTACAAGACTCAAAGTTGAGTCTTCACCCCTATTTGTCCATATTGGCCTTATTTCATATTTTCCTGCTAATGAAATTGTTGTCTCTTCTTGGCTACCAACTTGTTGTCATGTTTTAGAATGAGGACCGAAAAACGCAATAACAACTTTTCCTTAGAACAACCATGCCCTTTTGCCCTGTGAGTGCGTTGTTCGATAGTGTACATTCATCTTTTTCTCAAAATTTTCAAAAATGTGCAAGTATTTTTCTGGCATAGTCTTATCGTGCTCCTACGTGGCATTTTCAACACCATAATAGGTTTGTTGAACCTTTACCAATTTGATGGCTTTGTTCTAGAACATCTTGACTTTCCAATTCGAGATTCCCACTAGTTCCATTCAAAAATTCCCTATCCTCCATGTGGATCACAGTCTAATCAATTATATGGTTGAGATCAATTATATACTTATTTAATAAAAAAATATGGAACACATTATGGATTCTCATGGATGCAAGTAATGCTAGCATGTATGCAATTGAGTCTCTCCTCTCTAGGATTTCAAACGGCCCATAGTATCTTGCTGCAATTTTGGGAAACTTCCCAACTTCAACGAGCTCCTTTTGGCTCTGACTATTAAAAATGCATGCTCCTCCACTTTTAATTCTCTATGTGTCCTTATTTTATCAACGTAACTCTTTTATCTGTCTTGAGCAACCTTCATATTATGTGGAATCTTAACCATTTGCTCCTCCATTTCTCTTAACGAATCTAGCGCAATACCAATTCTATCTTTTGGGTTATCCCAAGTCACTGGTGGTTACATTTTCCACTGTATAGAGCTTCAAACGAACTCATCTTCAATGACTCATGATATTTGTTATTGTAGGAAAACTCAATTGTATGCAAGTAGTCCTCGCACCTGGAAGGCTTGTCCATAACATACACTCTCAACATATCCTCTATTATTTAGCTAGTCCTTTCTATTTGTCTATCTCACTCTTGGTGATATGTTGTATTGAAATTCAGATTGGTCCCAAATGGTGAACTTGGGATCTCTATATGATATTATCAATTTAAGTACCCCATGTAGCCTAGCGACTTATTTCATATATATTTTTGGAATATTGGTTGTCTTATGAGTTACTTTTACCGAAATGAAATGTTCAACCTTTGTTAGTTTGTCCATTACCACCATAATGGAATCATGTTTTCTTGTTGTCACGAGAAACTTGGCAATGAAATCAATAGTAACCACTTCTCATTTCCATTCAGCAATGGGAAATGGTTGTAGCAACCCTACTAGGTGTCTATGCTCATCATTTACCTTTTGACATTCCATACATATGGCTGAATAATTTGCTACATCCCTCTTCATACCAGGCCAAAAATACTTCCCTCTTACAGTTGTTATGGTCTTTTGGTATCCTGGATGTCTAACGTACAACATATCATGAATCTATCTTAATACTAAGTTCCTCAACTCCACGAAATTGGGAGCATACACTATGTTCCTAAACAAGAGGATTCCATCCCCTTATACTTGATAGTCTTTATATTTTTGTTGTAGGCTACCCTACTGCATGCCTTCCTTGACCTAAACATAATGTGGGTCCGTTTTTACAACCTGTAAAATTATTCTCTTTGGTTCTATGCTATACATGCTAATGGATGTAGCGTGCATTTATTCACCCTTCTGTTGAGTGCATCAACCACTCTATTCTCTTTTCCTTTGATGTGTTTGATATCAAAATCATATTGATTGAGAAACTCCAACCATATTGTCTTCCTGACACTTAGTGTTGGTTGATCAAACAAATGTTTCAGACCATTGTGGTATGTCCTTAATTCAAACCTTCGACCCATAAGATAATTCCTCCACATTTTAAGGCATGTATTATGGTTGTTAATTCCAATTTGTGTGTGGCATATTTTATTTCATGCTCCTTTGACTTCCTGGACTCATAACAGATTAAGTGTCCATTTTGTGTAAGTACTCCATCGCGCACTTTCTTGCATGCATCTGTGCACACACCAAAATCTTCATCTAGATTAATGACCTTTAACACATGTGCACTAGTTAATAACTCCTTCAAGTGTTGAAAACTTCTTTCACACTTTGCGCTCCATTCGAACTTTACCCCTTTTCTCTACAGAGAAGTTATTTGATACACAATCTTGGAGAAACCTGCAATGAATCTCCTATAATAGCCGCTAAACCCATAAAGGATCCAACTTCATAAATATTTGTAAGTGTTGGCCAACTCTTGATAGATTCCACCTTCTTTGGATCCATTGTTATTGTCAGTACACTAATTACATCGAAGGTGTTTTTAAGGGGAGGTTCTTTCTTGAATTTTCGTCATCTGTCCTTATCCAATTAAGTGTTGCCATCTGTTTGACACATTGGAAACCGTGGGTTTAACCGTTGGAAACTCCATCATACTCACCTGCCACCGACTCAAATTGTCAGCCACCTCTTCCTTGCAATTATTATTATTACCCAATGTCTTGTCACTGTTCTTCTTTTCTCCATTGAGAAAATGGACGGTCTTTCTCACTTTTTCGTAGTGTGTCAATGGCCTGCTACAACATCATGTTACAAACAATGATGTGTACCTCTACTCGATCGCTAGATCTTCCTCAGTCATTGTGTCTTCTATTTAGTTGATTAACAACATGGAACAGGAATCACGACCATCTATACTATAAAGAATGGACTTAATCCATTTCTCCAATCAATCAAGATATAACAACCCATGAATCCATGAGACCACACCAACCACTTGTTTGATTTGTGGGTGTCTCCATTCATTTATTCAAGTGTTGCATAACCTTCTTGAAACATTTTTTGCCCTTTCTCCTCCCATCCAAAATTTCAAACAGTTATAAGTGAACTATTGAACAATGCAAAACTCCTCCATTAACTAACGATTATTGTTGTGAATGTTTTGAGGAATCCTTGATGTGGCCAAAGTCCCAACATCGCCTTCTCCGTGGTCATTTGAATGGTATTGGCCCCCGTACCATATCTCGAGTGACAAAATGTTCAATAGAATATCCTACCTTAACGATACTTCAAATTTTATTGGCTCACGTAGCATATCTCCACGTGTCCATATTGTATTGGCAATGAACAGATCGATAGGATGTCCATCGGTATATCAAGTTGCACGATGTTCAACAATGCCTGATTCCAATTAGAATCTTGTCACGAAGATCACTTGAAAGTCAATGGTTAAGATTTAAGAGGAGGTTTGGGCACAACAATTAATATCTGCCATGTTAGAGAACTCAATGTCTTTGTACTCCGGTCATTATATACATATATATATTAATAGATGAAATCACCTCATAGTCTAATTTTACATACTCAATGCGTGGACAAGTTTTAATTTTACATTACCTCATAGTCTAATCCGATTGGGTTAATAGATGAAATCAGATGTGATGGCAGTGGAGCAAAATTTACTAAAATATAGTTTTTAAATAAAAACAAAATTAATATTCAGGTGATTTTTTGATATAAAAGCACTTTTATCAATAACGTTCAAAGGAGTATTTTATAGCTCAATATGGGGGAGATGTGTAATATCCATTTAAATAAAATAATATAATATTGACTAAATAAAAAACAATGTTCGCTTTAATATACAAATTTAAAAAGAAAGAGAAGGAGATGTGTAATTCCTTTCGTGTTCAACCTAGAGTTGATACATGTATATATAATATTTGACTAAATAAAAAAACAATGTGGTCTTTAATGTAAAAATTTAAAAACAAAGAGAATTGTATAATAATAATAATAATAATAATCTATTTTTAAGGTCATGGCCAAGCTAGACACCAAATTGGTGTATGAGACCTCCTCCGCCGAGCGATTTTACTGGTAAAGTCTACGGAGGTATGCATACCCTACCCCCCTTTGGATTTGAACTTGTGATCTCTTAGGTTTAGTTAAAAATATTATAATATGTGAGCAAACTAAGTGTCTTAGTTTTGATCTCTAAGATATGAGAGAAGACTTACTAGAAGTTTTAAGTAAGTTGCAATGTAAAGATCTCCTGTGAGTTCATATGTAGGGAATTTTAAGTTAATGAGATGATATACGAGATATTTCAAACTTGTTGAATGGTACAATGTAATAGATTCTTCTTCAAGGGACTCTGGGGGAGCGATGGACTCTGTGGTTTCTTTTTTCACTGCAGTCCACGACTGCGGTTAACCTTTTTCCGGTCACACTTAACCAACCGATCCGATAAAGATCGAAGCCTTTCCAAGGTTTTACTCTGGAGGTTTTTATGCGGAGGCCAGAGCGATCATTTTTATCGGTATTCACACAGTCTGCAGTGGTTGTCTCCAGGGTTTCTCCTTCACCGCGTTCCGGGTTGGAGTTAACGGATGTGGAACGACGAGAAGACACCATGGAGAAGGTGCCAGAACATGTGGCCTCTCCACAACCTTCGAGCGGGGAAGACTTAGGACTGGGTTTCCTGGTGGAAGAGAATTCACCTCTCAGTCGAGTTTTGTTTCTTTCCCTTGTCTCTGCTCCACCTCCCCTTTCTGGTAAGTCGTTTGCCTCCACTTCACCTTCCAGGAATGATTTTTTTGTTGGTTGTTTCAGGACCTTCTCGAATTTTTTGGCTTCGGATCCTCTGGTCCCTGAAGGTGGCCTTCCCTCCTCTCTTAGTCCTCTAGATGACCTAGCCCTGGACTGGATCTCTTAGGCGGAAGGGGTTTTTATCCTTTCTCCGTCCCCTACCAGCCCAACCCTTGAAGGAAGCGGGTTTTCACCTTGTGGTTCAAAGGTCCGCCCAAACATAGGTGTTATTCAAGGTAGCGAGGCACTTTTTCATAATAGATGCTCAAACTCGCCGGAGGTTCCAATTTCCTCAAAAGGATTCATATCAGCTCACCTTGATGTTGAAGAGCAAAGGGGTTGCACTCAGGGTAGAGGGGTCTGCTCACCGTTCACCCATAGATCTACAGTCAGACTGGAGGATCCTTGGGATCCTAGGGGAATTTTCAGTGCGAGGCAAAAACATAAAAGGAAAGGACTAAAGTGCAAACGAAAAGTGGGGAATCTTGTGCTCGGGGAAGAGGTAGGTATGAACCTCGTTTTACAGATGAAAAACCAGACTCTAGTCGGGAGGGCCAGTGATAGGTCCTCTGCACTCAAAACTATCATTGAGTGGGCTCATTCGGTCTAGGAAGAACACCTTGGATATGTCCCAGAGGTTATAGAATTAAACAAAAACTGGTTTTGCCTTCAATTTCCTTCAACCAGAACATGCAAAATGGGATTTGGGAAAAAAATGGAGCGTCAATAATTCCCACCTCTTCCTAAAGCCCTGAAACCCCCTCTTTGATGCCAACAGAGAGAAACTGGACAAAATCCCTGTTTGGGTCCGCCTACCACCTCTTGATATTCAGTTCTGGACTTTGGATTACTTCAAAGCCATCGGAAATTTCCTAGGTGAATTCCTAGAAGTAGATTTATCATTTGAGGCGACAAAACAAAGGAAAGTTGCAAGAATTTTAGTCAATTTAAATGTTAGAGAAGGGCTAGGAGAGGAAATCGATTTAAGTTGGGGAAGCTTCACACATTCTCAAATCCTGGATTATGAAAACGTTCCCTTTAGATGTCGTCGATGTCATCAGTATGGGCACCTGGTGATGAATTGCCATCTTCCCTTAAGAACTAGAGGATGCACCTTTTATAGACTAAAAAAAAGATGGTGACTTAGGACGAAATTAGCAGGCACAAAATTGGTACAGACAAGGCAACCTAAGTTTCAGTGGTCCCAACACAACTTGTTATCCCTAGTTTAGGGATAACTAATGAGATTATGTCTCGAGGCCCACAGGTCCAAGACATGGAGTACCAAGAGCCAGATTGACTTGAGCATGGCCCTGGAGGGCCCATATTTTTCTTTCCCTAGTGCCTCCACTTTGTCAGCAACAAAAACATCCATCACCTCAGCCTAGTCTTGTAGCAAAGGTGGACCTTGCTCCATGAGGTAATGAGTCTGGGTATCATGGTATGTGTCACTCTGATCCTCAAAACCTTTGAATATGTGCATTTGATTCTTTTTGTTTCTAACGGGTGTTTGGATCTTATGCCTATCCACTTGACCATATCTGGGGGGAATGACAGGATGCCCTAGTAAGCTTGTGCCCATAGGTTTTGAGTTTCCACTGGGGGGATTCATGAGAATCCATCGTCCACTCCCACCATACTTACCACTTTCCATCTTTCTCCCGCTCATCCATCCCATTACACTGGTCCAGGAATTGGGTTGGCCAAATATTTAAGGGTTGTACCTTGCCTTCTGGGAAGAAGGGGCTAAAGGCCCAGAGGGTAAAAGTAGCTGGAAAAATATAGAAGCCAAATAATGAACCTCGAGATGCTTCACCCAGGGATCCCTGAGAAAGCAGTAAAAAGCTTCTCAGCAAGAAACATAAGGACCCATAAAAATAATAAAACAATACCTAGTTAGAGGATAGGAGGTCTCATCACGAGCCAACCTATTAGTTCCATGGGCATGTAGCAGTATGACACTACCAACAACGGGTCACCACGCCAGGGTAGTGGCTCTTGGTGGCATAGCCAAGAGAAAGGGGGTCTCATCACGAGCCAACCTTCTCATTTTCATGAAATGCTTGTGGGTAACATTGCCACCACTGGTCACCATGTCAGGGCAGTGTCCCCTAATTAGCTTCTCGAAAGAAAATGCAATAAGAATAAAGATAAAAGGCATGAATGGGCTTTGAAACATTTGAATCCATGACAGGCGTTGAAACTTGGAACTGAATTTGGGTTGCATGCAAATCAATCCCGAGGCAACTTCGAACCACTTTGGATTGGAAGCTGCCCCTCCCAACCCGAGAGGGATCTCTCAGATAATGTCACAATATGATCTTATGCAAGCGTAAAATGGTGGGCAGATTTATGGGTAAATGATAGTTTTGGATTTTCAAAGTTTGGGGGTTGTATCAGGGAAACAGTCCATTGGGCATGGAGTCAAGTGAAAACCAAAAGTAAAATAGAGGAGATAATGTAATGATGTGCTAACTTGGGAAAGGTAAGAGGCAAAAGTAGAGTCTATCTTCAATAATTGATAATCATGATCGTGTGAGAAAAAGAAGGCCATCACGGTGAAAGCATCTATCAAGGATGAATTTCACTACAACTTTAGCGAATGAAGGTGATAACTAGTCACGAGGAAGCTTATCTTGAGTGAATTGACCGGTCACCATAATGCTAACTATCAAGCTACGTTTGTAAGGAGCATATAAAATGAATTCAAAACAAATTTAACTTCGGTGAAGAGGGAAGAGATAAACAATATGAAATGGCAATAGCGAGGAGAACATCTTGAAAGTGAGCCATTATCAGTCTCAAGTCATCATTAATTGCAGCTACTCCATTCTGGTTTACAAAATAACTTAGCAAACACAAAAGAGCCCCTCTTCAAGAAGGTTTTGCCCCATCCCCCTTTTTGTTGGCCTCCTCCAATGATTATTTAACTAATCGCCCTCTAAATCCATTACATAGCTCAGTGTTTACAAGAATTAATCTAAAATAAATTTCTTTTTGTTTCGAGAAATATGAAACCGTTGGCCTTCTTGGAATTCTGCAACTACCAGATGCTCTGCCAGCTCCTTTAAACCATTACTAATAGCTTTGACAAGTGGCATATAGATGATTCCTTTGTATGATTGAACTATAATGCCGAGTCTCAATACTTTACATATCGTTGGGAGGTCATTGTAAAGGAAATGTTTATTGTGAAAACAATAAATTGACTTGGAAGCGAGATCGTAATTTCATAACCTTCGTATCACAAATGATCGAATGGGCAATCAGTTCTACTGGAAATCTAGAACAAATCCTTTGATGTTGGTTTGCTCTTTGAAATGCTTCCGTCAATGCTTTAAATGCTACCTAATTATTCTCTGGGGAAATCCCGAAATCGGTGGATGCAAAGGGCACTTTTACTAATAGCTTTGACAAGTGGCATATAGATGATTCCTTTGTATGATTGAACTATAACGCCGAGTCTCAATACTTTACATATCGTTGGGAGGTCATTGTAAAGGAAATGTTTACTGTGAAAACAATAAATTGACTTGGAAGCGAGATCGTAATTTCATAACCTTCGTATCACAAATGATCGAATGGGCAATCAGTTCTACTGGAAATCTAGAACAAATCCTTTGATGCTGGTCTGTGCTTTGAAATGCTTCCGTCAATGCTTTAAATGCTACCTAATTATTCTCTGGGGAAATCCCGAAATCGGTGGATGCAAAGGGCACTTTGAATGTTGATTATTGTGCCTTTCATCTTTTAACTTTAAATCTGGATTAGATCGCCGATGAATGCTGGTCTCTGTCTATCAGAGGTGATTTTTTGTTTTTTAGAACATAGCGACATGTGTGTAAACCACATCACATCCCAAACATCAAAATTAACGAAATCAACTCTTCAATTGAAGTTCTGTTGACAAATCACGGATCCAAAATTTCCAACTGGCCATCAATGCAAGGCTTAGTAATGTAAGCATAATCGCACTCCTCTACAGCTGAAGGCTGAATATCGAGTTGAATCGAGTTATGCCTGGAATCCAATTTGAAAGGGATTCAGCTACAGATGGGAAGCGTGAAAAGGCTTCTTGATTTTCTCAATCTCTTGATTTGTTTCTTTGTAGGGTCATGTTGGCTTGAAGAACAACATTTGTTGTGTCCCTGTTCCTCATATTTACTGCATGAACGATCAATCAATATGGTGATGCGTGCTAGGTATTGATCTTATAGAAATGAAAACCACCTCCAGGTCCCTCTTTGTGATTTGAATAGGCGTTGGGACGTTGGGTTGACGGACTTTGTGTGTGCGTGGTGTTTCTGTTGTGTGCAGGTATCGAAACTGACCTCCTTTTCCTCAAATTCGCATGTAAATTGAAAAATCCAGGTGCAAGCCCACCATTCTTAAGATTCAGCTATAGCTTCCTTCGACAATTGATGTGTATGATTTAGTTTGCCCTCCGATGCGTGGATGTCTTCTTTGCGTGGTTTTTCTCTCATACGGCCTGGTGCTTCTTCATGTTGGATGATATCCGAGAACTCTTAGCCACACACCTTTGACATCTCCTTTAGGGGTTGCTTTCGCAAGTTCTTCTCTCTTTTCTGACACCTACGAATCTGGTGAATACCCGATAAGGAAAATCTTATATTAAAACTGTATGTTATATTTGTTGAAAGCCCAAAATCCTCCTGCGTGAGCCTTTAAAATGGTTACACAGCTCATCATCAAGGTCCGTAGAGTGAAACGGTTGTGTGCTTGCGCTTGGTCTTAGTGACTCATGTGCATTGGACCGAAGTCTCGGCTTTCAGGTTTTCAGAATAAGAGATGAGAAGCTCATTCGTCTGTTGGTTAAAATCCCAAAGACAGAATGAGTTCTGGAGCTTTTCCAGTCAATGTTTTACACATGAGACAATCCCTTTGCATTTGTGAGTGAGCTGGAACCCTGATTTCGGGTTTCGGGAAAAGAGAAGTAATCAATCCAACTCTAAGTCGGCCGAATTTCCGAAATAGAGCGGCCTAAACTATTCGTGCAATTTCTGTCTTTAGATTTTGTGTGAGTCATAACATTCGACGCAAGATGATATTTGAACAACCGATTCAATTTTTTCCATCTATAGCATACCTCATAGAAATTCTAAGTGGCTTATGGTGATGTTCATATAATTTGAGTCACCTCATTGTTGATCTTGACGCAGTATTTTTCAAGACTATAAGTTACATCGTAACTTTCCTGTAGGAATTCATGTCGATTTATATCTTCCTTCAATGTGGGCAGCCGTCTCTTGTCAATGGAATCATCAAATTTGTGTTGGCCAGGTCCCTATTTCTCACATGCATCTAAAAAATGTTGCCTCTGTAGAGTAGCTAAGTCGAATGGTATCCCTCACAAAATCATCAAGAATAGCCTCTTCTCTCGCTGTAAGAAATTAAATTATTGAAGGATCGTCATCAACTTAAAATAAGACTAGCGCCTATCCATGAAAATCAACTTTTATCTCACCTGAGTGTCGACTGTGATTTGAACCGTAGCATAAATAATGGCTTGTTGTGCTATATTTAGCTTTTAACAAACCATACTCCAATCCCGAGCCTCAGTATTTTCATCCATGAGGGATTGTAGAGTTCTGGGTATGTAGCACACTTCTTCCGGGTCTTCTCATGGGTTCTATCTCGTGACTTGGCCTTCATTGGATAGTTGAGAAATTTGGGCGAAAGTGCCTAAGTTGAATCGAAAATTTTCAATATCTGTTACAACATAGGCTCCATCTAGGGATGGTACTTTCCTGTAAAGTGCCAAGAACAGTAGACCAGGTGCCTTCATCCATTGGGTGACCTAACGTGAAAGTTGTAATTCTGAGTTCTCCTGCTAGTGAAATCACCATCGGAAACTTTTAATGGAGTCGCCAGAGCATGTGCAACCAATATTTTCCTATGATCGGTTTCTCAACCAGGTCTTAGGACTAGGAAAATGTCATTCTCCCAGGGATAGATATCAACTTCGAGTCCCCGACAACGACGCCAAAATGTTGAAACTCGGAACTGAATCTGGGTTGCATGCAAATCAATCCCGAGGCAACCTCGAACCACTTTGGATTGGAAGCTGCCCCTCCCAACGCAAGAGGGATCTCTCGGATAATGTCACAATATGATCTTATGCAAGCGTAAAATGGTGGGAAGATTTATGGGGTAAATGATAGTTTTGGATTTTCAAAGTTTGGGGGTTGGATCAGGGAAATAGTCCATTGGGCATGGAGTCAAGTGAAAACCAAAGAAAGGAGATAATAGCAGTGATCGTATAACTTGCGGAAAATGAGGCAAAGTAAGTCTATCTTTCAGCAATTGATAATCATGATGCAGTAGCAGAAAAAGAAGAGGAAAGGCCATCACAGTGAAAGCATCTATCAAGGATGAATTTTCACTACAACTTTAGCGAAGAAATGAAGATTGATAACTAGATGCGGTATAGCGAATTAAAGTAATCTGTATAATGCTTAACACATATCTATCAGCGTATTACAGGATCATATAAAATGAATTCAAACAATAATTTAACTCAATGAGAAGAGGAAGAGATAAACAATATGAAGTAGTAACGGGGAACATCTTGAAAGAATCGGCCATTGATGAATCTCCAGTCTCTCAAGTAAACCGATCTACAGTATTACTCCATTCTGGTTTACAAAAACTGGAAACTGAAGCCCCTCTTCAAAGAGGTTTTTGCCCCAACCCCCTTTTTTTCTCAGCCTTCTCCCAACGATTATTTAACTAATCACCCTCTAAATCTGTTACATAACTCATAACTCAATGTTTAAAAGAAATAATCTAAAAGAAATCTCTATTTGTTTGAAATATGAAACGGTTTGTCTTCTGGAATTTTGCGACTGCTAGATGCTCTGCCAGCTCCTTTAAAGCGTTACTAATAACTTTGACAGGTGGTGTATGGATGATTCCTTTTTATGATTGAACTATAATGCCGAGTCTCAATACTTTACAAATTGTTGGGAGGTCATTGTAAAGGAAATGTTTATTGTGAGTTGGGAGGTCATTGTAAAGGAAATGTTTACTGTGAAAACAATAAATTGACTTGGAAGCGAGATCGTAATTTCATAACCTTCGTATCACAAATGATCGAATGGGCAATCAGTTCTACTGGAAATCTGGAACAAATCCTTTGATGTTGGTTTGCTCTTTGAAACGCTTCCGTCAATGCTTTAAATGCTCCCTGATTATTCTCTGGGGAAATCCCGAAATCGGTGGATGCAAAGGGCACTTTGAATGTTGATTATTGTGCCTTTCATCTTTTAACTTTAAATCTGGATTAGATCGTCGATGAATGTTGGTCTCTATCTATCAGAGGTGATTTTTTGTTTTTTAGAACATAGCGACATGTGTGTAAACCACATCACATCCCAAACATCAAAATTAACGAAATCAACTCTTCAGTTGAAGTTTTGTTGACAAATCACGGATCCAAAATTTCCAGCCGGCCATCAATGCAAGGCTTAGTAATGTAAGCATAATCGCACTCCTCTACAGCTGACGGCTGAATATCGAGTTGAATCGAGTAATGCCTGGAATCCAATTTGAAAGGGATTCGGCTACAGATGGGAAGCGTGAAAAGGCTTCTTGATTTTCTCAATCTCTTGATTTGTTTCTTTGTAGGGTCGTCTTGACTTGAAGAACAACATTTGTCGTGTCCCTATTCCTCATATTTACTGCATGAATGATCAATCAATACGGTGATGCATGCTAGGTATTGATCTTATAGAAACGAAAACCACCTCCAACTCCCTCTTTGTGATTTGAATAGGCGTTGGGACGTTGGGTTGACAGAATTTGTGTGTGCATGGTGTTGCTGTTGTGTGCAGGTATCGAAACTGACCTCCTTTTCCTCAAATTCACGTGTAAATTGAAAACGCCAGGTGCAAGCCCACCATTCTTAAGATTCATCTATATCTTCCTTCGACAATTGATGTGTATGATTTAGTTTTCCCTCCGATGCGTGGATGTCTTCTCTGCGTGGTTTTTCTCACATATGGCCTGGTGCTTCCTTGTGTTGGATGATATCCCAGAACTCTTAGCCGCACACCTTTGACATCTCCTTTGGGGGATGCTTCCGCAAGTTCTTCTCTCTTTTCTGACACCTGCGAATCTGGTGAATACCCGATAAGGAAAATCTTATATTAAAACTGTATGTTATATTTGTTGAAAGCCCAAAATCCTCCTGCGTGAGACTTTAAAATGGTTACACAGCTCATCATCGAGGTCCATAGAGTGAAACGGCCTTGCGCTTGCGCTTGGTCTTAGTGACTCATGTGCATTGGACTGAAGTCTCGGCTTTCGGGTTTTCGGAATAAGAGATGAGAAGCTCATTCGTCTGCCGGTTAAAATCCCGAAGACAGAACGAGTTCTCGAGCTTTTCCAGTCAACGTTTTACACATGAGACAATCCCTTTGCGTTTGTGAGTGAGCTGGAACCCTGATTTCGGGTTTCAGGAAAAGAGAAGTAATCAATCCAACTCTAAGTCGGCGAAATTTCCAAAATAGAGCGGCCTAAACTATTCGTACGATTTCTGTCTTTAGATTTTGTGTGAGTCATAACATTCGGCGCAAGATGATATTTGAACAACCGATTCATTTTTTTCCATCTATAGCATACCTCATAGAAATTCTAAGTGGCTTCTGGTGATGTTCATATAATTTGAGTCACCTCGTTGTTGAACTTGACGCAGTATTTTTCAAGACTATAAGTTACATGGTAACTTTCCTGTAGGAATTCATGTCGATTTATATCTTCCTTCAATGTGGGTAGCCGTCTCTTGTCCATGGAATCATCAAATTCCTATAGGCCAAGTCCCTATTTCTCACATGCATCTAAAAATGTTGCCTCTGTAGAGCATCAAAGTCGAATGGTATCCCTCACAAAATCATCAAGAATAGCCTCTTCTCTCGCTGGAAGAAAATAAATTATTGAAGGATCGTCATCAACTTAAAATAAGACTAGCGCCTATCCATGAAAATCAGCTTTTATCTCACCTGAGTGTGGAATGTGATTTTAACCGTAGCATAAATAATGGCTTGTTGTGCTAGATTTAGCTTTTAACAAACCATACTCCAATCCCAAGCCTCAGTATTTTCATCCATGAGGGATTGTAGAGTTCTGGGTATGTAGCACACTTCTTCCGGGTCTTCTCGTGGGTTCTATCTTTGGATTTTTGTGTGCGTTGTCTCGTGACTTGGCCTTCGATGGATAGTTGAGAAATTTGGGCGAAAGTGCCTAAGTTGAATCGAAAATTTTCAATATTTGTTACAACAACAGGTGCAGCTCACCCTCTACAGAGGCACCCACAAGTAAGCCATGCATTTACCTGCTGTCATTGCACCCCTTGTCCAGACATCCCTTACCACCTCATCCACTCACATGGCTTGGATTTGATTTCTCCCGAAAACACCCCACATCCAGTGAGAATTAGCCCAATAGGACACCCCGTCACTTCCTCCAATCTTGGCTTGTAGATTAGTATAATGTCTTTGAGCACTTGTCTGGGTAAAGGGGGTTTTATGCACATGTTTAATAAAATTGGTGATTAGATGTGATTGACATTGCTGTGATCCATGTGACTTATGAGCCCATGGAGGGTGTATCTGTTGATGTGCAAGACCATACCCGATGGACAGGTACCCTTATGGACAGGTACACATGGGGATATGATTAGTTTAGACCTCCATGGGGTTGAAATCCCATCAGATGGATGTTGAGACCCCAGCAGGGGGTAGAGACAGATCATAGGGTTTGCACCAAAGAAGAGGAGGACGTTCTACCAGAGGCAACTTAGCATACCTGTACCCAGGGGGGTTGTGCCCTTTCCACTAGGACGTTGGCCTTGGAAGGCCCATGACGTCACCCACGACACCTATGACATCATCCAACACTTGTGGAGGTTTTGGGAGGCAGTTATGTGCCAAGTGGCACGTGTGGCAGGTTCCTGAGGCTTAAGAAGGCCTAACGTTTTTCCCCAAGAGGCCAACATTTCCCTAAAAGGGGCTAACGTCACCCTAAAAGGGAATGACGTCTTCATTTATGCTTGATTTAGGGTTTTATCATAACATTTAATGTAAAAACAATTTTATTATGTATTTTTGGCCATGTCATCCTTTTGTGAACTAAAAATAAAATTAAGGTCATTGCTACTGTATAAATAGAGAGCTAAAACTCTCTTTTTCTCATCATATTTCACTCACCACTTGGTTGTAAGTTTTAAACTTGTGAAGTAAAGAAATGCATATAGATTCTTAAGAAAAACAAAATTTAATCAATGGCTCATACACATAGTACACAAAGATTTTATACCGGAAACCCTCAACCGAGAAAACCTTTCTTATATTCATTATTGAATTTCACCATTCACCATACAATATATACAATGTTTTTAGGTATTCCGTAGATACCAAAACCCCAATCCCTTAATCCGGGATAGATTTAGTAAACTGCTAAAAATAACAAAATCTGCTAAAAATAGCAAAAACCGCCCCCCAAAAAAAATTCGAGGCGTTGTGTCGAACACTGCGCGTAACCAAGGGGGGACATACTTGCCCCCGCCTGGGAACCCCCTAGGAAAGTGCATGGAACACACGACACAAAGAACACTACTAGAGGGATCGTCAAATGCAATTTTCGAACCAAACGCGCCCACACACACACATGCAAAGAATATAACACATACACAACATTGGTGAGGTCTGAAATTTGCGGCCCTCACTGGGTTTTTGGCTGAAATTGTGTCACACTTGTTGAAGGAGGCTTCTTTTTGGTGATTTTTTGCATTTTTCGTGGTGGAAGGTTTATAACTAGGGTTTGGCTTGATGAATACTTGGTAAATGTAAGTGAACATTTGCAATCTTTCTCTTACTTGAATGGTTATAGTGTTTTACTTGCATTTTTTTAATGAAATTGTTGGAATAAACCCTAGGAAATAAGCACATGTTGGTGTCCTTATTTTAATTCCCTACTATATTATGCCAAGGAGCCCTTTTTTATGTTGGAGACATTTCTAGGGCCTTGCCATTGCAACACCCTATCTCTTGTTCTTCATCCTAGCCGATTTTACTTTGTCATTGAGCTAAAGAAGGAGGAAAATGTGCTAAGGCCTACGGTTTCCTACACCTTAGTAAGTCGTTTTCCCCTAGGGTTTGATGGTTGAAGCCTTGGATTATCAACACTTCACCATCAAATTCCTCTTGTCTTTGTTCATACTATTATCGTATTGTTCCTTCAACTCTTGATGCTACTTATTGACTCCATTTTCCCTATGAATGCACTGATCTAAAGACCTCTTACTTGAGTATTTTGATTACAACCTCCAAAATCTTTGAACAATTACTAACACACTCTAACCCTAGCTTAGATTAACTTGCTAACCCTATTGTTGCTATTATCCATTTGAGTTATAGTCATACTTTGCAGCAAATTAATGTTTCTTCAAGCAATTGAAAGATTGACTAATGCATAATAGTCTTTGCTTCTAATGAATGTTGATATTGTGACATTGATGATTAATCATTTTGCTCATTTTGAAGCTTCTTTAAAAGAATTTATTGTGAAGAAACGTATTGTAATTATTGTTGCTACACATCATTGATTGTTTCATCAATATATTAGTCAATTTCTTTATTGGAGAAAGTCTCCGATTATATGAAGTACTAACCAGCAAGTGATCTTGCAAATATAGTTTTATGTTGCTTTGTTTCAGGAAGGTACATTTTTTGTTATTATTATATTTATTGGCTATTTAGCCAGACTTTCTGGTCGGTGGTGACTTGTGAGAGTGAAACCTTTGCTTGGCCTAAATCCTTTGCCTTCTCAAAACCCCAGGTCACCGGGGATGTCTCCCCTAGGCCTACCACCCTAAATAGAAAGAGACTTCCCATTGAGGTGACAGTGATAATATAGTCTCTTGTTTCGTCAGTTTGTCTCCATTTACCTTTCCTTTACATCCAAGTACAAACTGTGTGATAACATTTTGGCGCCATTGTCGAGGAATGCCGAGTCAATTCTCCTCAAAGATGACACTTTTCAGTAAGCCTTTCCTCAAGAGTCTTTATCTTACAAGCTTACCTGACGACTCCACTGACGATGATTCCCTTATTTCTTTGATAATTTCAAGAAAATTATCTGGTGACTCCACTGATGACGAAGCCAACCATGACTTTTCAATGGGACCCGAGAAATTTCAAACCCCTAGACATGAGTAAAATCTTAGGATACCCTAGAAAAATGCCCCTGAAGTACGAAAAATGGCTCCCTAGATTCATTTGTAGTGATGGAGAAAGAACTGACTATCATATGGTTGATTTTTGGTCCTTCTTCCAACTCCATCCTATCAATGATGATGTTGAGGATTTGGTGATGAAACTTTTCTCTGCCACTCTTCATGGGAATGCTAGAAAATGGTATGATAATCTCCCTGATGCTAGCATCACATCTATGGACCAGTTAGAAGTGACCTTTCTCAGGAATTGGGGTATGAAATTGAAAGATGTCCAAACGTTACTAATAAGACTCGAATATATAAGACAAAATGAGAACGATACTGTTAAGGATTTCAAGGGTAGGTTTATGTTATGAACATAAATATACATATAAATAGATATTCATAACATAATAATTAATTAATAAATAGTAATTATTAATAATGAAAGGACATGTCTCAAATGACATGTTTATTGGTTAAGGGCACCCCTATGTGGGTATATAAATGAGCCCTCATTCTCGATTGTATAGCATCTTATATCATCTTATCTTATCTATTCATATTTTATACATTATTCCTACATGGATTATTATGTTATATTCCAAATATTTTGGATAATTCTTGTGTGAGCGAACTTTGTTCGTCTCATTTGGTATCAGAGCATTGTTTAAGTTTCAAGGGGTTACACATAGTTTAAGTTTCAAGATTCA
>SNQJ01S0053566.1:4749-15056 GCA_010110895.2 Picea sitchensis | reverse complement strand
ATGAGTAGGTATAAGGATATTTTTAGTTTGTGAAAAAAAAGGAAGAGTATATGAGCTTCATAACAATAAATAATTATCGTAAAATATTGAAGAAAGCAAAATGGACAAGTCTAAAATGACGAAAGGAAGATTTTCTTATGAAGGTTGTTGCACTTCATGTTTCAGTTTATTTACATTAAAGGGAAGTATTCAAGGAAAAGAGGTTAACATTGTTATCAACATGACCCAGGATGAGAATTTTATTAATATTAATTTGGCAAATCAATTATTTATTTTGGAGCATAACATAAGTGAAAAGACAAATATTTTTTGCAAGAGACAATATGAAATTAAAGACTTGCAAGTAACAATTGATGCTTATGAATATATATCTCAATTCAATGTTACAACTATGTTTCAAGAAGAGATTGACATCATTCTCGGGTTACACTGGTTAACAAAACTAGAAACCTTAATTTTAAACACGGAAAAAAAGTTTGTGACTTTTCCCTATAAAAAGAAGATGATGACTCTTCAAGACATTACTATGAGGTCAAAATCGATAACACCTTCATCAAAAGACTTTATAGATATCTCGAAGGTGATCCTTCGAGTTAATCAGAACTCGATATTAAATATGCAAAAATAATATGATGAAGTTATTGCTAATAAAAACCAAGAAATATCTTGCTTAAAAAATCATTGTGAAAAACTACTTAATCAAATTAAGAAGTCAAGGGATACAAAACAACATGTAAAGGAGTTGGAGCAAGAGAATCAAGATATCGGGAAGAAATTATCAGGAAAGGATGAAGAAGCTTAGTAAAAATTTTCTTGAACAAATTAAAAAGATAAAAGATGAAAAGCCAGAGAATCGAAATATTATAAATAAAGTCAATAAATCAGAAGATGAAGAAGAAATTTCATGCCTAAGGGTTCATAATAAAAATTTACTAACACATATTAAAAAGTTGAAGCATGATAAGAAGACTTTGCAAGAAAAGCTAGATCAAAAAACATCATTAGTCGATAAGGAAACAATGACAGACCGAATCAACCTTACAACTCAAAAGGAGGCAAATCCAGTTGATGTAAAGAAGTTTTCAAATGTCAAGGTACAAACAAGCCAGAGATATGAAGAAAACTCAATTCCAAAAGTTAATCAAGAAAAAGCTACAAGTATACGAAGTAAAGATCAAGTTGCCAGGATGCCTTATCGACATCCTAATCACAAAAATCGATACTTCAACCAATCAATGTATCAATAGAAACAAATAACCATTATGTCAAAGAATATTACTTCCACTACAAGTGAGGGTCAAAATAGAAGCGATCATGGGAGTATAAATGTATCAAGTTCTTTCCAAGAACCCTATAAAAACACAAATCTGCAGAAGATCGAATTATGATGGGCAGACTCCTTTACAATTCAACAGTTCTGCTCAGCGCTTAGAAGATCCTATCATCTTAGGTCCTCAATGATTACTAACTCAAGAATGAAGAAGCATGAGACAATAATTACAAGCTATAGCAAGAGATACGTCTTCCATAAAGTATGCTTTGAGGACAAAGCATTTTTTAAGGGGAAGGCAATGTTATGAACATAAATATACATATAAATAGATATTCATAACATAATAATTAATTAATAAATAGTAATTATTAATAATGAAAGGACATGTCTATTGGTTAAGGGAACCCCTGCATGTGTATATAAACAATCCCTCATTCTCAATTGTATAGCATCTTATATCATCTTATCTTATCTTTTCTTATCTATTCATATTTTATACATTATTTCTACATGGATTATTGTGTTATATTCCAAGTATTTTGGATAATTCTTGTGTGAGCAAACTTTGTTTATCTTAGTTTCAAATATTGCTATATCAAATTCCTGAAACCTATACTCCTGAAGAAAAGTACCCCATGTACCTCTATACCAATGCACTCTTGGTGCACTTAGGGTTTCTCCTAAATAAAAAGGGGCCAAAAACACTCCATGAAGTTTATAACATGGCCATACAAATTGAGGTAAACATTTCTTTGTCCAAGGGAAAACACATCTTCTCTCTAGGAACCAAATCAATGACCCTAAGGATACCTCAGACACTCTTAGTTTGGTAAGATCAGTTTCCCTTGAAGCCTTTACTATTGATTTCCAAGAAGAAGGGGAACAATTTTTGACCAACAAGATGCTAAGGAAAAAGATCTTGATGAGGTTTTCCAGGAGAAAAGGATTGTTGAAGAAACAGTTGAGGAGTTGAAACCCAAAAAGATGATGAAGCATCAACATACCCTCCTCTCTCTGATGAAGCCATCCACAAGCCTTTTCCCCCTGCACAATAAGAAGAGAATGAGGTTAGTCACTTTCCTTCTCAGGACCTTGACAATGCCTTGTGTTATGATTCAGAGAAGGAAGAAGAAGTGGAATCCTAGAACGACATAGATCTTCCTTGTTGTACAGTCGAAGATGAAGGGACAACTCATGAGGATGAAACAATTATGTGTATTGAAGATACCCAGGTTCTAAAAGCTCCTTCACAAGAAGAAACAAACATAGTAAGTTACCCTCCCCTCCAAAATTTTGATGATGCTCTACTTTATGATGTGGGAGATGAGGAGGAGATAGATGATCCCTTGAATGCTTCAAATCCTGCATGTTATGATACACATAGTGACATGGTTAATAACATTGATGAATTCATACATGTTGGAGGACGTAGATGGGATGTAGTTGGTTATGATATGGACCCTATTTATGACAATGAAAATCATTTCCAAGTGTTTCCTTCACAACATGTTACTTTTGATTTTGACCAGTGGAAACAAGGAGATGATATATTTACCAATGCTTTCCAAACACCCAAGGTTGATCTAGCCCCATTTTCTCCTGATGATTTTTAGTCATACCTTGAGGGTTTTGATGAGTACTTGTCTAAGCACTTGGATTCTTTCCATGAAGAAGATTATCAACCACTATTGTGCTCAGATCTTGATAAGAGTAAGAGCATCGTTTTCCCAAAGAAGGATTCTTGCGACAACTTTCTCCAGCCACCTCCAATTACTTTACCTTTTTGTGTCATTAAAGTGTAGTTGGGAAATATGTCTTTTGTATTGAGTTTCCTCTGAGGAAAACCCTAGAGTTCAAGGGTAGGTTGAATACCTCAAGAAAAAGTTTGTCATCTCATCCTTTCAACCTTCCCTTAAGAGTTTGTCAGTCATCTTCTAGATCCTTGTCAATCCCTTCGAGGATTTCAGGTTATGAGGATGTCCTAGGTAACCAGCTTTAAGACCTTATGAGTCAGTTTTCTGAACCTTTGAATTTTCATGATCCCTTCTTGAAGTGGATTGATCACTTTCCTCAGAGAGTGACTTGGCATGATTTTATCCCTCCCACCCACCTCCATGAGTTAAAATTTATGGTTTCCGATGATACAATGCATTCTCTAACCCATGTTATTTTTGTTCTTAATTTATCATTGTTTTGGTTTATGATGAAGCACAGAGGCAGGTATTGTGAGACATTGCTAGGATGGTTTCACTGGTCGTTTGACTACACCTAGCATTCAACTGACAGGTAAGTATAGGTAAGTAGGAATTTTCATTCATTGTATATACCATTTGCATTGCATGCTAGAGTAGTTTGTTTTCGCACTTGTACATATTATTTCTTTCTCTTTATATGTATGAGTTGGGGGTGATATCACCACCCCAAATGACTGCTAACAAATTTATGTTGAGATCAAGTAGGTTACAGGTTATGCCAGCGATGTTGAGGTCCTCATGCTCTCTACGGTGAGCACATGTCCCCGAGTTGGAGCCAAATGTTATCCCCAGTTTATGGATAACTAAGGAGATTATGTCTCGAGGCCCATAGGTCCTAGACATGGAGTATCGAGAGCCAGATTGACTTGAGCATGGACCTAGAGGAACCATATTTTTCTTTCCTCAATGCCTCCATTTTGTCAATAACAATAACATCCATCACCTCGGCCTGGTCCTGTAGCAGAGGTGGATCTTTCTCCAAGAGGTAATGAGTCTGGGTACCATGTTATGTGTCACTCTGATCCTCAAAACCTTTGAATATGTGCATTTTATTCTTTTTGTTTCTAACGAGTGTTTGGATCTTATACCTATCCACTTGACCATATTTGGGGGGAATGACAGGATGCCCTAATAAGCTTGTGCCCATAGGTTTTGAGTTTCCACTGGGTGGATTCATGAGAAGCCATCGTTTTCTCCCACCATACTTACCACTTTCCATCTTCTCCCTCTCATCCATCCCATTACACTGGTTCGGGCATTGTGTTGGCAAAATATTTAAGGGTTGTACCTTTCCTTGTGGGAAGAAGGGGCTAAAGGTCCAACGGGTAAAAGTAGCTAGAAAAATATAGAAGCCAAATAATGAACCTCGATATGCTTCGCCCAGGGATCCCTAAGAAAGCAGTAAAAGGATTCTCAGTAAGAAACAAAGGGACCCATAAAAATAATAAAACAAGACCTAGATAGAGGATAGGGAGCCTCATCACAAGCCAACCTATTAGGTCCATGGGAATGTAGTTGTATGACACTACCAGCAGCTGGTTACCATGCCAAGGTAGTGGCTCTTGGTGGCACAACCAAGAGAAAGGGGGTCTCATCACAAGCCAACCTTCTCATTTCTGTGAAATGCTTGTGGGTAACATTGCCACCACTAGTCACCATGCTAGGGCGGTCTCCCCTGATTAGCTTCTTGAAAGAAAAAGCAATAAGAATAAAGATAAAAGGAATGAATGGGCTTGGAAACTTTTGCATCCATGACAGGTCCATCTCACCCTCTACAGAGGCACCCACAGGTAAGCCATTCATTTCCCTGCTGTCACCGCACCCCTTGTACAGACATCCCTTACCACCTCATCCACTCACATGGATTGGATTTGATTTCTCTTAGAAACACCCCACATCCAGTGAGCATTAGCCCAATAGGATGCCATGTCACTTCCTCCAAACTTTTCTTGTAGATTAGTATAATGTCTTTGAGCACTTGTCCGGGTAAAGGGGGTTTTATGCACATGTTTAATAAAATTGATGATTAGATGTGATTGACATTTCTATGATCCCTATGAATTATGAGCCCATGGAGGGCGTATCTATTGATGTGCAGGACCATAATCGATGGAGAGGTACCCTTATGGACAGGGACACATGGGGAGATGATTAGTTCGGACCTCCATGGGGCTGAAATCCCATCAGATAGATGTTGAGACCCCAACAAGGGGTAGAGACAGATCAGAGGGTTTGCACCAAAGAAGAGGAGGACATTCTACCAGAGGCAACTTAGCAGACCTGTACCCAGGGGGGTTGTGCCCTTTCCACTAGGACGTTGGCCTTGGAAGGCCCATGACATCACCCATGACACCTATGACATCATCCAACACTTGTGGAGGTTTTGGGAGGCAGTTATGTGCCAAGTGGCAAGTGTGGCAGGTTCCTGAGGCCCAAGAAGGCCTAACGTTTTTCCCCAGGAGGCCAATTTTGCCCTAAAAGGGGTTAATGTCACCCTAAAAGGGCATGATGTCTTCATTTATGCTTGATTTTGGGTTTTATCATAACATTTAATGTAAAAACAATATTATTATGTATTTTTGGCCATGTTGTCCTTTTGTGACCTAAAAATAAAATTAAGGTCATTGCTACTATATAAATAGAGAACTAAAACTCTGTTTTTCTCATCATCTTTCACTCACCACTTGGTGAGGTCTGAAATTTGCGGCCCTCATTAGGGTTTTGGCTGAAATTGTGGCGCACTTGTTGAAGGAGGCTTCTTTTTGGTGATTTTTTGCATTTTTCTTAGTGGAAGGTTTATAACTAGGGTTTGGCTTAATGAATACTTAGTAAATGTAAGTGAACATCTGCAATCCTTCCCTTACTTGAATGGTTATAGTTTTTTACTTACATTTTGTTAATGAAATTGCTGAAATAAACCCTAGGAAATAAGCACATGTTGGTGTCCTTATTTTAATTCCCTACTAGATTATGCCAAGGAGCCCTTTTTTCTATTGGAGACATTGCTAGGGCCTTGCCATTGCAACACCCTATCTCTTGTTCTTCATCCTAGCTGATTTTACTTTGTCATTGAGCTAAAGAAGGAGGAAAACGTGCTAAGGCCTAGGGTTGCCTACACCTTAGAAAGTTGTTTTCCCCTAGGGTTTGATTATTGAAGCCTTGGCTTATCAACACATCACCATCAAATTGTTCTTGTCTTTAGACATACTATTATCATATTTTTCCTTCAACTCTTGCTGCTACTTATTGACTCCATTTGCTCTATGAATACATTGATCTAAAGACCTCTTACTTGAGTATTTTGATCACAACCTCCAAAATCTTTGAACAATTACTAACACACTCTAACCCTATCTTAGATTGACTTTCTAACCCTATTTCTGCTATTATCCATTTGAGTTATAGTCATACTTTGCAGCAAATTAATGTTTCTTCAAGAAATTGAAAGATTGGATAATGCATAGTAGTCTTTGCTTCTAATGAATGTTGATATTGTGACATTGATGATTAATCATTTTTCTCATTTTGAAGCTTCTTTAAAAGAATTTATTGTGAAGCAATGCATTGTAATTATTTTTGCTACACATCATTGATTGTTTCATCAATATATTAGTCAATTGCTTTATTTGAGAAAGTCTCTGATTATATGAAGTACTAACCATCAAGTGATATTGCAAATATAGTTTTATGTTTCTTTGTTTTGGGCATTTACATTTCTTGTTATTATTATCTTTATTGGTTGTTTAGCTAGACTTTCTGATCGATGGTGACTTATGAGAGGGAAACCTTTACTTTGCCTAAATCCTTTGCCTTCTCAAAACCCAGGTCACCAGGGACGTCTCCCCTGGGCCTACGACCCTAAATAGAAAGAGACTTCCTATTGAGGTGACATTGATAGGAAAGTCTCTTGTTTCGTCAGTTTGTCTCCATTCACCTTTCCTTTACATCCAAGTACAAACTGTGCGATAACATAACCCACAGGCGCCACAAAAGAATCTTKCTAGAAAGATTGATCCTTTTCTCCTGAAAGACAAGTGGAGGAAGGAAACAAGATTACAAGCGTTACCACTCTTSGATCGGGAAGCTCAAGGACTCTGGTCTTGGGTAACCCTTTACCTTCTTTTCCTCCTATTACTTTTTTAATTAAAAATTTGACTCTAGAGGGAAATAAGTGGTTGGAGGCTCTTAAAAACCTTTCTTTAAACACTGGTACTATGCCACTTCTGGAGAGAAGCTCAGACTCTTTCAAAGTTGCTTCCCTCTCAGACGACCCACCCTCCCCCAAGCGAATTTTCCTTACCGAAGAATCCTCTTTGTCTTCCTCCCCCTCTAACGAGACTATGACTTCTCGTTATTTTCTAAGATCACAGAAGGGTGCCTCATCCATGGGAGGGTTGGGAAAGGAGGTAATCTCTTCCTTGGACAAAGGAGGTCGTGGGAGAAAATATTTGTTTTCAAAAGAACAATCCAAAGCCAGGATAGATATTCTGGCTGGGAAACAACAATCAATTGAATGGGCACTTAGAGCATTGAGGCCCCAGGGTAGGGTTCCGAGATAAAGATTATGTCTTTTAATTGTAGGGGTTTGGCAGGTTCCCTTAAAAAATCTTCCCTGAAAAGAGTGATTTTGACAGAACACCTGGATGCTTTACTCCTACAAGAAACGATGGGAGTAGGTGAAGAGGTAAAATCTAGAATGAAACACCTCCTCCCTAGATGGAAGTTTGAAACGGTGGATGCCTTAGGCAGGTCTGGGGGTTTGGATATAGGATGGAACACTCATACCATTCAAATCATTAACTCCTAAGGTTTGTATTCTGGTCTTGGTATTATAGTTTTGGCTATGGTTTTAAAGGATGTTATCCATATCCTAAATGTCTATCGACCTTATCAGAACATAAAACCTTTCTGGGACTCTCTCCTCACAAAATATTTCTTTAAAGAACTTATACTTTTAGGGGGAGATTTGAACCTCTCTCCGGGACCTTCAAAAGTTTGGGGGGACAGTGCCAGGCCCGACCCTCTGGCATATTTTTTCAGTCAAGAATTTGTGGAGTGCAACTTAATGAACCTTGACCCTATTTTTCTCAAGACTACTTGGAAAAATAATAGGGTATGGGTAGAAGGAGTTGCAAAAAGATTGGAGCGCTTCCTGATAACCGAATCCCTTTTGGATAAACAACTAACTATAAAGCAATGGATCGACTTTGGAGGCATGTCAGATCATTATCCGACCATCTTGGAATACAAACAGGGATCAAAGAATCCAACCAACCCTTTCAAATTAAAAAAAAAATGGTTGGAAGATGATTCATTTCTTGTCCCGCTAAAATAAAATTGGATACCTTTTCAATAGGATTGCCCACAGTCGGTAGCCTTCCAGTTTTCTGAAAATTTGAAAAATATCAAAGAAGTGGTAAAACCCCGGGCTTCTCAAAAAAGGAAAAATGAGGACAATGAACTAAAATAAATTGAACTTGAAGTACAAATATTCTCTGAGGAAGAAGGGGGGGGTTTGCCACACCAGAGTAAAAAATCATTCTACTATTTCTGGAGAAAAGGAGGAACAAACTACTCAAGGAAAAGGAAGAATCCTGGATATTAAAGAGTAGAGCTATTTGGTTGGAGAGTGGAGATGAGAATACAAAGTTCTTCCAAGCTTCTACCAAAGGAAGAAAAAACATCAACATTATTTGGCAGTTGAAGGACTTTGCAGGAAACTTGGAAAACACATTTGAAGGAATGTAAAGTTTGGGGAAAAATTACTTCCAAAACCATTTCAAAGCGGAGACTCAAGCCTCTATAGAAGAAGTGGTACAAGTGGCACATTCCCAGTTTTGTAGATAAAGAATACAATTGACTCTTGATAGAAGTAGTTACGGAAAAAGAACTCCTGGAAGTGCTTCATAGTTTTCAAAAAGACAAAATCCTAGGCCCAGATGGATGAACTATCGAATTTTTCTTGGGTTGTTATGATATTTTGGGACTAGACTTGCTAAATATGATAGAGGATACTAGGATTTCAGGCCGAATACCTCAAAGAATTAACTCTACCTTCCTAGAACTTATCCCAAAGATTGATAACCCAGAGAATCTGGATGACTTCCAACCAATCTCTCTTTGTAATTGTGCCTACAAAATCATTTCAAAAGTAATTGCAAGAAGGATTAAAAGAATCCTCTCTGAAAAAAATTTGGAAGAACAGTTTGGTTTTCTGGAAGGAAGACAAATCCATGAAGCCATAGGTATTTCACAAGAAGGACTTCATAGCATGAAGACAAGGAAATTAAAAGGAGTAGTGTTAAAGATTGATCTATCCAAAGCATATGACAGAGTAAGCTGGTTGTATATTCGTTTATTACTTACTCATTTGGGGTTTGATGTCCCCTTTATAAATTGGGTCATGAACTATCTCAGCTTGGCCTCTTTTGTTGTCTTAATAAATGGCTCAACATCTTCTTTCTTTACTTCAGAAAGAGGTCTCAGACAGGGGTTCCCTTTATCACCACTTATTTTTCTCTTAGTAGCTGAAGGACTCAGCAGCGCAATCTCAAAAGAAAAGAGTGCGGGCACTTTCTCTGGAATCAAAATTTCCCAAGCTCTGCACCTCACTCACCTTCTCTTCGTGGACAGTGTTTTAATATTCAATGGAGGTTCCAGAAGGGAGGATGAGGTATTAAGGAATATCCTTTCTCTTTTCTCCAAAGCAACAAGAATGCAAATCAATGAAAGGAAATTGGCGCTCTCTACACCTCTATTATTTGAAGAAGAAGAGCAAGACCTTAGGCTTTATTTCCCTTTTGAAGAGAAGACTTTAGATGATGGACTAAAGTATTTGGGTTTTTTACTAAAACCAAATGAGTACAGGAAAGAGAATTGGAAGTGGATTTTGAAGAAAATGGACAAAAGACTAAACATCTAGAGCCATCGGTGGCTTTCACGTGTAGGTATACTGGTACTGGTAAAGTTAGTTTTGGAAGCCATCCTGGTTTATTGGATGTCCCTCTCATGGATCCCAAAAGGAATTTTGGAAGGAGCAAGAAAACTCACCTCAAAATTTCTGTGGAGTGGTAAAAAGAAATCACATGTAATTCCTTAGGTCTGCTGGGATAAAATTGTTGTTTCAAAGGCAATGGGAGGTTGGGGCCTGAAAAATATCTTTCTCTCCTAAAAAGCACTAACGACCAAGGGTGGATGGCGTATTTTAAACACTACCAACCTTCTGACAAAGGTAGTTGTTCAAAAATATATCGAACCAGTTCCCTTGGATATTTGGATCA